>JASERS010000078.1:0-32778 GCA_036711965.1 Onthophagus sagittarius | reverse complement strand
CACCTTTTATTTTTTGGACCTACGGTTACCGAGATAGCGATTAAAAATATTATTAAGAGGTCTTGTGTAACTTTGGCACCCATTAAGATAGAAATTTCTAATATGTTTCAAAATGCTGCTAGAACGCCAAATCGCTCATATCTGACACCTTTTTATTTTTGGACTTACGGTTACCGAGATAGCGATTAAAAATATTATTAAGAGGTCTTGTGTAACTTTGGCACCCCAATTAAGATAGAAATTTCTAATATGTTTCAAAATGCTGCTAGAACGCCAAATCGCTCATATCTGACACCTTTTTATTTTTTGGACTTACGGTTACCGAGATAGCGATTAAAAATATTATTAAGAGGTCTTGTGTAACTTTGGCACCCATTAAGATAGAAATTTCTAATATGTTTCAAAATGCTGCTAGAACGCCAAATCGCTCATATCTGACACCTTTTTATTTTTTGGACTTACGGTTACCGAGATAGCGATTAAAAATATTATTAAGAGGTCTTGTGTAACTTTGGCACCCATTAAGATAGAAATTTCTAATATGTTTCAAAATGCTGCTAGAACGCCAAATCGCTCATATCTGACACCTTTTTATTTTTTGGACTTACGGTTACCGAGATAGCGATTAAAAATATTATTAAGAGGTCTTGTGTAACTTTGGCACCCATTAAGATAGAAATTTCTAATATGTTTCAAAATGCTGCTAGAACGCCAAATCGCTCATATCTGACACCTTTTTATTTTTTGGACTTACGGTTACCGAGATAGCGATTAAAAATATTATTAAGAGGTCTTGTGTAACTTTGGCACCCATTAAGATAGAAATTTCTAATATGTTTCAAAATGCTGCTAGAACGCCAAATCGCTCATATCTGACACCTTTTTATTTTTTGGACTTACGGTTACCGAGATAGCGATTAAAAATATTATTAAGAGGTCTTGTGTAACTTTGGCACCCATTAAGATAGAAATTTCTAATATGTTTCAAAATGCTGCTAGAACGCCAAATCGCTCATATCTGACACCTTTTTATTTTTTGGACTTACGGTTACCGAGATAGCGATTAAAAATATTATTAAGAGGTCTTGTGTAACTTTGGCACCCATTAAGATAGAAATTTCTAATATGTTTCAAATGCTGCTAGAACGCCAAATCGCTCATATCTGACACCTTTTTATTTTTTGGACTTACGGTTACCGAGATAGCGATTAAAAATATTATTAAGAGGTCTTGTGTAACTTTGGCACCCATTAAGATAGAAATTTCTAATATGTTTCAAAATGCTGCTAGAACGCCAAATCGCTCATATCTGACACCTTTTTATTTTTTGGACTTACGGTTACCGAGATAGCGATTAAAAATATTATTAAGAGGTCTTGTGTAACTTTGGCACCCATTAAGATAGAAATTTCTAATATGTTTCAAAATGCTGCTAGAACGCCAAATCGCTCATATCTGACACCTTTTTATTTTTTGGACTTACGGTTACCGAGATAGCGATTAAAAATATTATTAAGAGGTCTTGTGTAACTTTGGCACCCATTAAGATAGAAATTTCTAATATGTTTCAAAATGCTGCTAGAACGCCAAATCGCTCATATCTGACACCTTTTTATTTTTTGGACTTACGGTTACCGAGATAGCGATTAAAAATATTATTAAGAGGTCTTGTGTAACTTTGGCACCCATTAAGATAGAAATTTCTAATATGTTTCAAAATGCTGCTAGAACGCCAAATCGCTCATATCTGACACCTTTTTATTTTTTGGACTTACGGTTACCGAGATAGCGATTAAAAATATTATTAAGAGGTCTTGTGTAACTTTGGCACCCATTAAGATAGAAATTTCTAATATGTTTCAAAATGCTGCTAGAACGCCAAATCGCTCATATCTGACACCTTTTATTTTTTGGACTTACGGTTACCGAGATAGCGATTAAAAATATTATTAAGAGGTCTTGTGTAACTTTGGCACCCATTAAGATAGAAATTTCTAATATGTTTCAAAATGCTGCTAGAACGCCAAATCGCTCATATCTGACACCTTTTTATTTTTTGGACTTACGGTTACCGAGATAGCGATTAAAAATATTATTAAGAGGTCTTGTGTAACTTTGGCACCCATTAAGATAGAAATTTCTAATATGTTTCAAAATGCTGCTAGAACGCCAAATCGCTCATATCTGACACCTTTTTATTTTTTGGACTTACGGTTACCGAGATAGCGATTAAAAATATTATTAAGAGGTCTTGTGTAACTTTGGCACCCATTAAGATAGAAATTTCTAATATGTTTCAAAATGCTGCTAGAACGCCAAATCGCTCATATCTGACACCTTTTTATTTTTTGGACTTACGGTTACCGAGATAGCGATTAAAAATATTATTAAGAGGTCTTGTGTAACTTTGGCACCCATTAAGATAGAAATTTCTAATATGTTTCAAAATGCTGCTAGAACGCCAAATCGCTCATATCTGACACCTTTTTATTTTTTGGACTTACGGTTACCGAGATAGCGATTAAAAATATTATTAAGAGGTCTTGTGTAACTTTGGCACCCATTAAGATAGAAATTTCTAATATGTTTCAAAATGCTGCTAGAACGCCAAATCGCTCATATCTGACACCTTTTTATTTTTTGGACTTACGGTTACCGAGATAGCGATTAAAAATATTATTAAGAGGTCTTGTGTAACTTTGGCACCCATTAAGATAGAAATTTCTAATATGTTTCAAAATGCTGCTAGAACGCCAAATCGCTCATATCTGACACCTTTTTATTTTTTGGACTTACGGTTACCGAGATAGCGATTAAAAATATTATTAAGAGGTCTTGTGTAACTTTGGCACCCATTAAGATAGAAATTTCTAATATGTTTCAAAATGCTGCTAGAACGCCAAATCGCTCATATCTGACACCTTTTTATTTTTTGGACTTACGGTTACCGAGATAGCGATTAAAAATATTATTAAGAGGTCTTGTGTAACTTTGGCACCCATTAAGATAGAAATTTCTAATATGTTTCAAAATGCTGCTAGAACGCCAAATCGCTCATATCTGACACCTTTTTATTTTTTGGACTTACGGTTACCGAGATAGCGATTAAAAATATTATTAAGAGGTCTTGTGTAACTTTGGCACCCATTAAGATAGAAATTTCTAATATGTTTCAAAATGCTGCTAGAACGCCAAATCGCTCATATCTGACACCTTTTTATTTTTTGGACTTACGGTTACCGAGATAGCGATTAAAAATATTATTAAGAGGTCTTGTGTAACTTTGGCACCCATTAAGATAGAAATTTCTAATATGTTTCAAAATGCTGCTAGAACGCCAAATCGCTCATATCTGACACCTTTTTATTTTTTGGACTTACGGTTACCGAGATAGCGATTAAAAATATTATTAAGAGGTCTTGTGTAACTTTGGCACCCATTAAGATAGAAATTTCTAATATGTTTCAAAATGCTGCTAGAACGCCAAATCGCTCATATCTGACACCTTTTTATTTTTTGGACTTACGGTTACCGAGATAGCGATTAAAAATATTATTAAGAGGTCTTGTGTAACTTGGCACCCATTAAGATAGAAATTTCTAATATGTTTCAAAATGCTGCTAGAACGCCAAATCGCTCATATCTGACACCTTTTTATTTTTTGGACTTACGGTTACCGAGATAGCGATTAAAAATATTATTAAGAGGTCTTGTGTAACTTTGGCACCCATTAAGATAGAAATTTCTAATATGTTTCAAAATGCTGCTAGAACGCCAAATCGCTCATATCTGACACCTTTTTATTTTTTGGACTTACGGTTACCGAGATAGCGATTAAAAATATTATTAAGAGGTCTTGTGTAACTTTGGCACCCATTAAGATAGAAATTTCTAATATGTTTCAAAATGCTGCTAGAACGCCAAATCGCTCATATCTGACACCTTTTTATTTTTTGGACTTACGGTTACCGAGATAGCGATTAAAATATTATTAAGAGGTCTTGTGTAACTTTGGCACCCATTAAGATAGAAATTTCTAATATGTTTCAAAATGCTGCTAGAACGCCAAATCGCTCATATCTGACACCTTTTTATTTTTTGGACTTACGGTTACCGAGATAGCGATTAAAAATATTATTAAGAGGTCTTGTGTAACTTTGGCACCCATTAAGATAGAAATTTCTAATATGTTTCAAATGCTGCTAGAACGCCAAATCGCTCATATCTGACACCTTTTTATTTTTTGGACTTACGGTTACCGAGATAGCGATTAAAAATATTATTAAGAGGTCTTGTGTAACTTTGGCACCCATTAAGATAGAAATTTCTAATATGTTTCAAAATGCTGCTAGAACGCCAAATCGCTCATATCTGACACCTTTTTATTTTTTGGACTTACGGTTACCGAGATAGCGATTAAAAATATTATTAAGAGGTCTTGTGTAACTTTGGCACCCATTAAGATAGAAATTTCTAATATGTTTCAAAATGCTGCTAGAACGCCAAATCGCTCATATCTGACACCTTTTTATTTTTTGGACTTACGGTTACCGAGATAGCGATTAAAAATATTATTAAGAGGTCTTGTGTAACTTTGGCACCCATTAAGATAGAAATTTCTAATATGTTTCAAAATGCTGCTAGAACGCCAAATCGCTCATATCTGACACCTTTTATTTTTTGGACTTACGGTTACCGAGATAGCGATTAAAAATATTATTAAGAGGTCTTGTGTAACTTTGGCACCCATTAAGATAGAAATTTCTAATATGTTTCAAAATGCTGCTAGAACGCCAAATCGCTCATATCTGACACCTTTTTATTTTTTGGACTTACGGTTACCGAGATAGCGATTAAAAATATTATTAAGAGGTCTTGTGTAACTTTGGCACCCATTAAGATAGAAATTTCTAATATGTTTCAAAATGCTGCTAGAACGCCAAATCGCTCATATCTGACACCTTTTTATTTTTTGGACTTACGGTTACCGAGATAGCGATTAAAAATATTATTAAGAGGTCTTGTGTAACTTTGGCACCCATTAAGATAGAAATTTCTAATATGTTTCAAAATGCTGCTAGAACGCCAAATCGCTCATATCTGACACCTTTTTATTTTTTGGACTTACGGTTACCGAGATAGCGATTAAAAATATTATTAAGAGGTCTTGTGTAACTTTGGCACCCATTAAGATAGAAATTTCTAATATGTTTCAAAATGCTGCTAGAACGCCAAATCGCTCATATCTGACACCTTTTTATTTTTTGGACTTACGGTTACCGAGATAGCGATTAAAAATATTATTAAGAGGTCTTGTGTAACTTTGGCACCCATTAAGATAGAAATTTCTAATATGTTTCAAATGCTGCTAGAACGCCAAATCGCTCATATCTGACACCTTTTTATTTTTTGGACTTACGGTTACCGAGATAGCGATTAAAAATATTATTAAGAGGTCTTGTGTAACTTTGGCACCCATTAAGATAGAAATTTCTAATATGTTTCAAAATGCTGCTAGAACGCCAAATCGCTCATATCTGACACCTTTTTATTTTTTGGACTTACGGTTACCGAGATAGCGATTAAAAATATTATTAAGAGGTCTTGTGTAACTTTGGCACCCATTAAGATAGAAATTTCTAATATGTTTCAAAATGCTGCTAGAACGCCAAATCGCTCATATCTGACACCTTTTTATTTTTTGGACTTACGGTTACCGAGATAGCGATTAAAAATATTATTAAGAGGTCTTGTGTAACTTTGGCACCCATTAAGATAGAAATTTCTAATATGTTTCAAAATGCTGCTAGAACGCCAAATCGCTCATATCTGACACCTTTTTATTTTTTGGACTTACGGTTACCGAGATAGCGATTAAAAATATTATTAAGAGGTCTTGTGTAACTTTGGCACCCATTAAGATAGAAATTTCTAATATGTTTCAAAATGCTGCTAGAACGCCAAATCGCTCATATCTGACACCTTTTTATTTTTTGGACTTACGGTTACCGAGATAGCGATTAAAAATATTATTAAGAGGTCTTGTGTAACTTTGGCACCCATTAAGATAGAAATTTCTAATATGTTTCAAAATGCTGCTAGAACGCCAAATCGCTCATATCTGACACCTTTTTATTTTTTGGACTTACGGTTACCGAGATAGCGATTAAAAATATTATTAAGAGGTCTTGTGTAACTTTGGCACCCATTAAGATAGAAATTTCTAATATGTTTCAAAATGCTGCTAGAACGCCAAATCGCTCATATCTGACACCTTTTATTTTTTGGACTTACGGTTACCGAGATAGCGATTAAAAATATTATTAAGAGGTCTTGTGTAACTTTGGCACCCATTAAGATAGAAATTTCTAATATGTTTCAAAATGCTGCTAGAACGCCAAATCGCTCATATCTGACACCTTTTTATTTTTTGGACTTACGGTTACCGAGATAGCGATTAAAAATATTATTAAGAGGTCTTGTGTAACTTTGGCACCCATTAAGATAGAAATTTCTAATATGTTTCAAAATGCTGCTAGAACGCCAAATCGCTCATATCTGACACCTTTTTATTTTTTGGACTTACGGTTACCGAGATAGCGATTAAAAATATTATTAAGAGGTCTTGTGTAACTTTGGCACCCATTAAGATAGAAATTTCTAATATGTTTCAAAATGCTGCTAGAACGCCAAATCGCTCATATCTGACACCTTTTTATTTTTTGGACTTACGGTTACCGAGATAGCGATTAAAAATATTATTAAGAGGTCTTGTGTAACTTTGGCACCCATTAAGATAGAAATTTCTAATATGTTTCAAAATGCTGCTAGAACGCCAAATCGCTCATATCTGACACCTTTTTATTTTTTGGACTTACGGTTACCGAGATAGCGATTAAAAATATTATTAAGAGGTCTTGTGTAACTTTGGCACCCATTAAGATAGAAATTTCTAATATGTTTCAAAATGCTGCTAGAACGCCAAATCGCTCATATCTGACACCTTTTATTTTTTGGACTTACGGTTACCGAGATAGCGATTAAAAATATTATTAAGAGGTCTTGTGTAACTTTGGCACCCATTAAGATAGAAATTTCTAATATGTTTCAAAATGCTGCTAGAACGCCAAATCGCTCATATCTGACACCTTTTTATTTTTTGGACTTACGGTTACCGAGATAGCGATTAAAAATATTATTAAGAGGTCTTGTGTAACTTTGGCACCCATTAAGATAGAAATTTCTAATATGTTTCAAAATGCTGCTAGAACGCCAAATCGCTCATATCTGACACCCTTTTTATTTTTTGGACTTGCGGTTACCGAGATAGCGATTAAAAATATTATTAAGAGGTCTTGTGTAACTTTGGCACCCATTAAGATAGAAATTTCTAATATGTTTCAAAATGCTGCTAGAACGCCAAATCGCTCATATCTGACACCTTTTTATTTTTTGGACTTGCGGTTACCGAGATAGCGATTAAAAATATTATTAAGAGGTCTTGTGTAACTTTGGCACCCATTAAGATAGAAATTTCTAATATGTTTCAAAATGCTGCTAGAACGCCAAATCGCTCATATCTGACACCTTTTTATTTTTTGGACTTACGGTTACCGAGATAGCGATTAAAAATATTATTAAGAGGTCTTGTGTAACTTTGGCACCCATTAAGATAGAAATTTCTAATATGTTTCAAAATGCTGCTAGAACGCCAAATCGCTCATATCTGACACCTTTTTATTTTTTGGACTTACGGTTACCGAGATAGCGATTAAAAATATTATTAAGAGGTCTTGTGTAACTTTGGCACCCATTAAGATAGAAATTTCTAATATGTTTCAAAATGCTGCTAGAACGCCAAATCGCTCATATCTGACACCTTTTTATTTTTTGGACTTACGGTTACCGAGATAGCGATTAAAAATGTTATTAAGAGGTCTTGTGTAACTTTGGCACCCATTAAGATAGAACTTTCTAATATGTTTCAAATGCTGCTAGAACGCCAAATCGCTCATATCTGACACCTTTTTATTTTTTGGACCTTACGGTTACCGAGATAGCGATTAAAAATATTATTAAGAGGTCTTGTGTAACTTTGGCACCCATTAAGATAGAAATTTCTAATATGTTTCAAAATGCTGCTAGAACGCCAAATCGCTCATATCTGACACCTTTTTATTTTTTGACTTACGGTTACCGAGATAGCGATTAAAAATATTATTAAGAGGTCTTGTGTAACTTTGGCACCCATTAAGATAGAAATTTCTAATATGTTTCAAAATGCTGCTAGAACGCCAAATCGCTCATATCTGACACCTTTTTATTTTTTGGACTTACGGTTACCGAGATAGCGATTAAAAATATTATTAAGAGGTCTTGTGTAACTTTGGCACCCATTAAGATAGAAATTTCTAATATGTTTCAAAATGCTGCTAGAACGCCAAATCGCTCATATCTGACACCTTTTAATTTTTTGACTTACGGTTACCGAGATAGCGATTAAAAATATTATTAAGAGGTCTTGTGTAACTTTGGCACCCATTAAGATAGAAATTTCTAATATGTTTCAAAATGCTGCTAGAACGCCAAATCGCTCATATCTGACACCTTTTTATTTTTTGGACTTGCGGTTACCGAGATAGCGATTAAAAATATTATTAAGAGGTCTTGTGTAACTTTGGCACCCATTAAGATAGAAATTTCTAATATGTTTCAAAATGCTGCTAGAACGCCAAATCGCTCATATCTGACACCTTTCTATTTTTTGGACTTACGGTTACCGAGATAGCGATTAAAAATATTATTAAGAGGTCTTGTGTAACTTTGGCACCCATTAAGATAGAAATTTCTAATATGTTTCAAAATGCTGCTAGAACGCCAAATCGCTCATATCTGACACCTTTTTATTTTTTGGACTTACGGTTACCGAGATAGCGATTAAAAATATTATTAAGAGGTCTTGTGTAACTTTGGCACCCATTAAGATAGAAATTTCTAATATGTTTCAAATGCTGCTAGAACGCCAAATCGCTCATATCTGACACCTTTTTATTTTTTGGACTTACGGTTACCGAGATAGCGATTAAAAATATTATTAAGAGGTCTTGTGTAACTTTGGCACCCATTAAGATAGAAATTTCTAATATGTTTCAAAATGCTGCTAGAACGCCAAATCGCTCATATCTGACACCTTTTTATTTTTTGGACTTACGGTTACCGAGATAGCGATTAAAAATATTATTAAGAGGTCTTGTGTAACTTTGGCACCCATTAAGATAGAAATTTCTAATATGTTTCAAAATGCTGCTAGAACGCCAAATCGCTCATATCTGACACCTTTTTATTTTTTGGACTTACGGTTACCGAGATAGCGATTAAAAATATTATTAAGAGGTCTTGTGTAACTTTGGCACCCATTAAGATAGAAATTTCTAATATGTTTCAAAATGCTGCTAGAACGCCAAATCGCTCATATCTGACACCTTTTTATTTTTTGGACTTACGGTTACCGAGATAGCGATTAAAAATATTATTAAGAGGTCTTGTGTAACTTTGGCACCCATTAAGATAGAAATTTCTAATATGTTTCAAAATGCTGCTAGAACGCCAAATCGCTCATATCTGACACCTATTTATTTTTTGGACTTACGGTTACCGAGATAGCGATTAAAAATATTATTAAGAGGTCTTGTGTAACTTTGGCACCCATTAAGATAGAAATTTCTAATATGTTTCAAAATGCTGCTAGAACGCCAAATCGCTCATATCTGACACCTTTTATTTTTTGGACTTACGGTTACCGAGATAGCGATTAAAAATATTATTAAGAGGTCTTGTGTAACTTTGGCACCCATTAAGATAGAAATTTCTAATATGTTTCAAAATGCTGCTAGAACGCCAAATCGCTCATATCTGACACCTTTTTATTTTTTGGACTTACGGTTACCGAGATAGCGATTAAAAATATTATTAAGAGGTCTTGTGTAACTTTGGCACCCATTAAGATAGAAATTTCTAATATGTTTCAAAATGCTGCTAGAACGCCAAATCGCTCATATCTGACACCTTTTTATTTTTTGGACTTACGGTTACCGAGATAGCGATTAAAAATGTTATTAAGAGGTCTTGTGTAACTTTGGCACCCATTAAGATAGAACTTTCTAATATGTTTCAAAATGCTGCTAGAACGCCAAATCGCTCATATCTGACACCTTTTTATTTTTGGACCTACGGTTACCGAGATAGCGATTAAAAATATTATTAAGAGGTCTTGTGTAACTTTGGCACCCATTAAGATAGAAATTTCTAATATGTTTCAAAATGCTGCTAGAACGCCAAATCGCTCATATCTGACACCTTTTATTTTTTGGACTTACGGTTACCGAGATAGCGATTAAAAATATTATTAAGAGGTCTTGTGTAACTTTGGCACCCATTAAGATAGAAATTTCTAATATGTTTCAAAATGCTGCTAGAACGCCAAATCGCTCATATCTGACACCTTTTTATTTTTTGGACTTACGGTTACCGAGATAGCGATTAAAAATATTATTAAGAGGTCTTGTGTAACTTTGGCACCCATTAAGATAGAAATTTCTAATATGTTTCAAAATGCTGCTAGAACGCCAAATCGCTCATATCTGACACCTTTTATTTTTTGACTTACGGTTACCGAGATAGCGATTAAAAATATTATTAAGAGGTCTTGTGTAACTTTGGCACCCATTAAGATAGAAATTTCTAATATGTTTCAAAATGCTGCTAGAACGCCAAATCGCTCATATCTGACACCTTTTTATTTTTTGGACTTACGGTTACCGAGATAGCGATTAAAAATATTATTAAGAGGTCTTGTGTAACTTTGGCACCCATTAAGATAGAAATTTCTAATATGTTTCAAAATGCTGCTAGAACGCCAAATCGCTCATATCTGACACCTTTCTATTTTTTGGACTTGCGGTTACCGAGATAGCGATTAAAAATATTATTAAGAGGTCTTATGTAACTTTGGCACCCATTAAGATAGAAATTTCTAATATGTTTCAAATGCTGCTAGAACGCCAAATCGCTCATATCTGACACCTTTTATTTTTTGGACTTACGGTTACCGAGATAGCGATTAAAATATTATTAAGAGGTCTTGTGTAACTTTGGCACCCATTAAGATAGAAATTTCTAATATGTTTCAAAATGCTGCTAGAACGCCAAATCGCTCATATCTGACACCTTTTTATTTTTGGACTTACGGTTACCGAGATAGCGATTAAAAATATTATTAAGAGGTCTTGTGTAACTTTGGCACCCATTAAGATAGAAATTTCTAATATGTTTCAAAATGCTGCTGAACGCCAAATCGCTCATATCTGACACCTTTTTATTTTTTGGACTTACGGTTACCGAGATAGCGATTAAAAATGTTATTAAGAGGTCTTGTGTAACTTGGCACCCATTAAGATAGAAATTTCTAATATGTTTCAAAATGCTGCTAGAACGCCAAATCGCTCATATCTGACACCTTTTATTTTTTGGACTTACGGTTACCGAGATAGCGATTAAAAATATTATTAAGAGGTCTTGTGTAACTTTGGCACCCATTAAGATAGAAATTTCTAATATGTTTCAAAATGCTGCTAGAACGCCAAATCGCTCATATCTGACACCTTTTTATTTTTTGGACTTACGGTTACCGAGATAGCGATTAAAAATATTATTAAGAGGTCTTGTGTAACTTTGGCACCCATTAAGATAGAAATTTCTAATATGTTTCAAAATGCTGCTAGAACGCCAAATCGCTCATATCTGACACCTTTTTATTTTTTGGACTTACGGTTACCGAGATAGCGATTAAAAATTTTATTAAGAGGTCTTGTGTAACTTTGGCACCCATTAAGATAGAAATTTCTAATATGTTTCAAAATGCTGCTAGAACGCCAAATCGCTCATATCTGACACCTTTTTATTTTTTGGACTTACGGTTACCGAGATAGCGATTAAAAATATTATTAAGAGGTCTTGTGTAACTTTGGCACCCATTAAGATAGAAATTTCTAATATGTTTCAAAATGCTGCTAGAACGCCAAATCGCTCATATCTGACACCTTTTTATTTTTTGGACTTACGGTTACCGAGATAGCGATTAAAAATATTATTAAGAGGTCTTGTGTAACTTTGGCACCCATTAAGATAGAAATTTCTAATATGTTTCAAAATGCTGCTAGAACGCCAAATCGCTCATATCTGACACCTTTTTATTTTTTGGACTTAGCGGTTACCGAGATAGCGATTAAAAATATTATTAAGAGGTCTTGTGTAACTTTGGCACCCATTAAGATAGAAATTTCTAATATGTTTCAAAATGCTGCTAGAACGCCAAATCGCTCATATCTGACACCTTTTTATTTTTTGGACTTACGGTTACCGAGATAGCGATTAAAAATATTATTAAGAGGTCTTGTGTAACTTTGGCACCCATTAAGATAGAAATTTCTAATATGTTTCAAAATGCTGCTAGAACGCCAAATCGCTCATATCTGACACCTTTTTATTTTTTGGACTTACGGTTACCGAGATAGCGATTAAAAATATTATTAAGAGGTCTTGTGTAACTTTGGCACCCATTAAGATAGAAATTTCTAATATGTTTCAAAATGCTGCTAGAACGCCAAATCGCTCATATCTGACACCTTTTTATTTTTTGGACTTACGGTTACCGAGATAGCGATTAAAAATATTATTAAGAGGTCTTGTGTAACTTTGGCACCCATTAAGATAGAAATTTCTAATATGTTTCAAAATGCTGCTAGAACGCCAAATCGCTCATATCTGACACCTTTTTATTTTTTGGACTTACGGTTACCGAGATAGCGATTAAAAATATTATTAAGAGGTCTTGTGTAACTTTGGCACCCATTAAGATAGAAATTTCTAATATGTTTCAAAATGCTGCTAGAACGCCAAATCGCTCATATCTGACACCTTTTTATTTTTTGGACTTACGGTTACCGAGATAGCGATTAAAAATATTATTAAGAGGTCTTGTGTAACTTTGGCACCCATTAAGATAGAAATTTCTAATATGTTTCAAAATGCTGCTAGAACGCCAAATCGCTCATATCTGACACCTTTTTATTTTTTGGACTTACGGTTACCGAGATAGCGATTAAAAATATTATTAAGAGGTCTTGTGTAACTTTGGCACCCATTAAGATAGAAATTTCTAATATGTTTCAAAATGCTGCTAGAACGCCAAATCGCTCATATCTGACACCTTTTTATTTTTTGGACTTACGGTTACCGAGATAGCGATTAAAAATATTATTAAGAGGTCTTGTGTAACTTTGGCACCCATTAAGATAGAAATTTCTAATATGTTTCAAAATGCTGCTAGAACGCCAAATCGCTCATATCTGACACCTTTTTATTTTTTGGACTTACGGTTACCGAGATAGCGATTAAAAATATTATTAAGAGGTCTTGTGTAACTTTGGCACCCATTAAGATAGAAATTTCTAATATGTTTCAAAATGCTGCTAGAACGCCAAATCGCTCATATCTGACACCTTTTTATTTTTTGGACTTACGGTTACCGAGATAGCGATTAAAAATATTATTAAGAGGTCTTGTGTAACTTTGGCACCCATTAAGATAGAAATTTCTAATATGTTTCAAAATGCTGCTAGAACGCCAAATCGCTCATATCTGACACCTTTTTATTTTTTGGACTTACGGTTACCGAGATAGCGATTAAAAATATTATTAAGAGGTCTTGTGTAACTTTGGCACCCATTAAGATAGAAATTTCTAATATGTTTCAAAATGCTGCTAGAACGCCAAATCGCTCATATCTGACACCTTTTTATTTTTTGGACTTACGGTTACCGAGATAGCGATTAAAAATATTATTAAGAGGTCTTGTGTAACTTTGGCACCCATTAAGATAGAAATTTCTAATATGTTTCAAAATGCTGCTAGAACGCCAAATCGCTCATATCTGACACCTTTTTATTTTTTGGACTTACGGTTACCGAGATAGCGATTAAAAATATTATTAAGAGGTCTTGTGTAACTTTGGCACCCATTAAGATAGAAATTTCTAATATGTTTCAAAATGCTGCTAGAACGCCAAATCGCTCATATCTGACACCTTTTTATTTTTTGGACTTACGGTTACCGAGATAGCGATTAAAAATATTATTAAGAGGTCTTGTGTAACTTTGGCACCCATTAAGATAGAAATTTCTAATATGTTTCAAAATGCTGCTAGAACGCCAAATCGCTCATATCTGACACCTTTTTATTTTTTGGACTTACGGTTACCGAGATAGCGATTAAAAATATTATTAAGAGGTCTTGTGTAACTTTGGCACCCATTAAGATAGAAATTTCTAATATGTTTCAAAATGCTGCTAGAACGCCAAATCGCTCATATCTGACACCTTTTTATTTTTTGGACTTACGGTTACCGAGATAGCGATTAAAAATATTATTAAGAGGTCTTGTGTAACTTTGGCACCCATTAAGATAGAAATTTCTAATATGTTTCAAAATGCTGCTAGAACGCCAAATCGCTCATATCTGACACCTTTTTATTTTTTGGACTTACGGTTACCGAGATAGCGATTAAAAATATTATTAAGAGGTCTTGTGTAACTTTGGCACCCATTAAGATAGAAATTTCTAATATGTTTCAAAATGCTGCTAGAACGCCAAATCGCTCATATCTGACACCTTTTTATTTTTTGGACTTACGGTTACCGAGATAGCGATTAAAAATATTATTAAGAGGTCTTGTGTAACTTTGGCACCCATTAAGATAGAAATTTCTAATATGTTTCAAAATGCTGCTAGAACGCCAAATCGCTCATATCTGACACCTTTTTATTTTTTGCGACTTACGGTTACCGAGATAGCGATTAAAAATATTATTAAGAGGTCTTGTGTAACTTTGGCACCCATTAAGATAGAAATTTCTAATATGTTTCAAAATGCTGCTAGAACGCCAAATCGCTCATATCTGACACCTTTTTATTTTTTGGACTTACGGTTACCGAGATAGCGATTAAAAATATTATTAAGAGGTCTTGTGTAACTTTGGCACCCATTAAGATAGAAATTTCTAATATGTTTCAAAATGCTGCTAGAACGCCAAATCGCTCATATCTGACACCTTTTTATTTTTTGGACTTACGGTTACCGAGATAGCGTTTAAAAAATATTATTAAGAGGTCTTGTGTAACTTTGGCACCCATTAAGATAGAAATTTCTAATATGTTTCAAAATGCTGCTAGAACGCCAAATCGCTCATATCTGACACCTTTTTATTTTTTGGACTTACGGTTACCGAGATAGCGATTAAAAATATTATTAAGAGGTCTTGTGTAACTTTGGCACCCATTAAGATAGAAATTTCTAATGTTTCAAAATGCTGCTAGAACGCCAAATCGCTCATATCTGACACCTTTTTATTTTTTGGACTTACGGTTACCGAGATAGCGATTAAAAATATTATTAAGAGGTCTTGTGTAACTTCGGCACCCATTAAGATAGAAATTTCTAATATGTTTCAAAATGCTGCTAGAACGCCAAATCGCTCATATCTGACACCTTTTTATTTTTTGGACTTACGGTTACCGAGATAGCGATTAAAAATATTATTAAGAGGTCTTGTGTAACTTTGGCACCCATTAAGATAGAAATTTCTAATATGTTTCAAAATGCTGCTAGAACGCCAAATCGCTCATATCTGACACCTTTTTATTTTTTGGACTTACGGTTACCGAGATAGCGATTAAAAATATTATTAAGAGGTCTTGTGTAACTTTGGCACCCATTAAGATAGAAATTTCTAATATGTTTCAAAATGCTGCTAGAACGCCAAATCGCTCATAACTGACACCTTTTTATTTTTTGGACTTACGGTTACCGAGATAGTGATTAAAAATATTATTAAGAGGTCTTGTGTAACTTTGGCACCCATTAAGATAGAAATTTCTAATATGTTTCAAAATGCTGCTAGAACGCCAAATCGCTCATATCTGACACCTTTTTATTTTTTGGACTTACGGTTACCGAGATAGCGATTAAAAATATTATTAAGAGGTCTTGTGTAACTTTGGCACCCATTAAGATAGAAATTTCTAATATGTTTCAAAATGCTGCTAGAACGCCAAATCGCTCATATCTGACACCTTTTTATTTTTTGGACTTGCGGTTACCGAGATAGCGTTTAAAAAATATTATTAAGAGGTCTTGTGTAACTTTGGCACCCATTAAGATAGAAATTTCTAATATGTTTCAAAATGCTGCTAGAACGCCAAATCGCTCATATCTGACACCTTTTTATTTTTTGGACTTACGGTTACCGAGATAGCGATTAAAAATATTATTAAGAGGTCTTGTGTAACTTTGGCGCCCATTAAGATAGAAATTTCTAATATGTTTCAAAATGCTGCTAGAACGCCAAATCGCTCATATCTGACACCTTTTTATTTTTTGGACTTACGGTTACCGAGATAGCGATTAAAAATATTATTAAGAGGTCTTGTGTAACTTTGGCACCCATTAAGATAGAAATTTCTAATATGTTTCAAAATGCTGCTAGAACGCCAAATCGCTCATATCTGACACCTTTTTATTTTTTGGACTTACGGTTACCGAGATAGCGATTAAAAATATTATTAAGAGGTCTTGTGTAACTTTGGCACCCATTAAGATAGAAATTTCTAATATGTTTCAAAATGCTGCTAGAACGCCAAATCGCTCATATCTGACACCTTTTTATTTTTTGGACTTACGGTTACCGAGATAGCGATTAAAAATATTATTAAGAGGTCTTGTGTAACTTTGGCACCCATTAAGATAGAAATTTCTAATATGTTTCAAAATGCTGCTAGAACGCCAAATCGCTCATATCTGACACCTTTTTATTTTTTGGACTTACGGTTACCGAGATAGCGATTAAAAATATTATTAAGAGGCCTTGTGTAACTTTGGCGCCCATTAAGATAGAAATTTCTAATATGTTTCAAAATGCTGCTAGAACGCCAAATCGCTCATATCTGACACCTTTTTATTTTTTGGACTTACGGTTACCGAGATAGCGATTAAAAATATTATTAAGAGGTCTTGTGTAACTTTGGCGCCCATTAAGATAGAAATTTCTAATATGTTTCAAAATGCTGCTAGAACGCCAAATCGCTCATATCTGACACCTTTTTATTTTTTGGACTTACGGTTACCGAGATAGCGATTAAAAATATTATTAAGAGGTCTTGTGTAACTGGCACCCATTAAGATAGAAATTTCTAATATGTTTTCAAAATGCTGCTAGAACGCCAAATCGCTCATATCTGACACCTTTTTATTTTTTGGACTTACGGTTACCGAGATAGCGATTAAAAATATTATTAAGAGGTCTTGTGTAACTTTGGCACCCATTAAGATAGAAATTTGTAATATGTTTCAAAATGCTGCTAGAACGCCAAATCGCTCATATCTGACACCTTTTTATTTTTTGGACTTACGGTTACCGAGCTAGCGATTAAAAATATTATTAAGAGGTCTTGTGTAACTTTGGCACCCATTAAGATAGAAATTTCTAATATGTTTCAAAATGCTGCTAGAACGCCAAATCGCTCATATCTGACACCTTTTTATTTTTTGGACTTACGGTTACCGAGATAGCGATTAAAAATATTATTAAGAGGTCTTGTGTAACTTTGGCACCCATTAAGATAGAAATTTCTAATATGTTTCAAAATGCTGCTAGAACGCCAAATCGCTCATATCTGACACCTTTTTATTTTTTGGACTTACGGTTACCGAGATAGCGATTAAAAATGTTATTAAGAGGTCTTGTGTAACTTTGGCACCCATTAAGATAGAAATTTCTAATATGTTTCAAAATGCTGCTAGAACGCCAAATCGCTCATATCTGACACCTTTTTATTTTTTGGACTTACGGTTACCGAGATAGCGTTTAAAAAATATTATTAAGAGGTCTTGTGTAACTTTGGCACCCATTAAGATAGAAATTTCTAATATGTTTCAAAATGCTGCTAGAACGCCAAATCGCTCATATCTGACACCTTTTTATTTTTTGGACTTACGGTTACCGAGATAGCGATTAAAAATATTATTAAGAGGTCTTGTGTAACTTGGCACCCATTAAGATAGAAATTTCTATGTTTCAAAATGCTGCTAGAACGCCAAATCGCTCATATCTGACACCTTTTTATTTTTGGATTTACGGTTACCGAGATAGCGATTAAAAATATTATTAAGAGGTCTTGTGTAACTTCGGCACCCATTAAGATAGAAATTTCTAATATGTTTCAAAATGCTGCTAAAACGCCAAATCGCTCATATCTGACACCTTTTTATTTTTTGGACTTACGGTTACCGAGATAGCGATTAAAAATATTATTAAGAGGTCTTGTGTAACTTTGGCACCCATTAAGATAGAAATTTCTAATATGTTTCAAAATGCTGCTAGAACGCCAAATCGCTCATAACTGACACCTTTTTATTTTTTGGACTTACGGTTACCGAGATAGTGATTAAAAATATTATTAAGAGGTCTTGTGTAACTTTGGCACCCATTAAGATAGAAATTTCTAATATGTTTCAAAATGCTGCTAGAACGCCAAATCGCTCATATCTGACACCTTTTTATTTTTTGGACTTACGGTTACCGAGATAGCGATTAAAAATATTATTAAGAGGTCTTGTGTAACTTTGGCAAACATTAAGATAGAAATTTCTAATATGTTTCAAAATGCTGCTAGAACGCCAAATCGCTCATATCTGACACCTTTTTATTTTTTGGACTTGCGGTTACCGAGATAGCGTTTAAAAAATATTATTAAGAGGTCTTGTGTAACTTTGGCACCCATTAAGATAGAAATTTCTAATATGTTTCAAAATGCTGCTAGAACGCCAAATCGCTCATATCTGACACCTTTTTATTTTTTGGACTTACGGTTACCGAGATAGCGATTAAAAATATTATTAAGAGGTCTTGTGTAACTTTGGCGCCCATTAAGATAGAAATTTCTAATATGTTTCAAAATGCTGCTAGAACGCCAAATCGCTCATATCTGACACCTTTTTATTTTTTGGACTTACGGTTACCGAGATAGCGATTAAAAATATTATTAAGAGGTCTTGTGTAACTTTGGCACCCATTAAGATAGAAATTTCTAATATGTTTCAAAATGCTGCTAGAACGCCAAATCGCTCATATCTGACACCTTTTTATTTTTTGGACTTACGGTTACCGAGATAGCGATTAAAAATATTATTAAGAGGTCTTGTGTAACTTTGGCACCCATTAAGATAGAAATTTCTAATATGTTTCAAAATGCTGCTAGAACGCCAAATCGCTCATATCTGACACCTTTTTATTTTTTGGACTTACGGTTACCGAGATAGCGATTAAAAATATTATTAAGAGGTCTTGTGTAACTTTGGCACCCATTAAGATAGAAATTTCTAATATGTTTCAAA
Organism: Onthophagus sagittarius; assembly: GCA_036711965.1. NCBI lineage: Eukaryota > Metazoa > Arthropoda > Insecta > Coleoptera > Scarabaeidae > Onthophagus > Onthophagus sagittarius. Next base: position 13,272 of record JASERS010000078.1, on the reverse strand, counting down.
ATACTGCTAGAACGCCAAATCGCTCATATCTGACACCTTTTTATTTTTTGGACTTACGGTTACCGAGATAGCGATTAAAAATATTATTAAGAGGTCTTGTGTAACTTTGGCACCCATTAAGATAGAAATTTCTAATATGTTTCAAATGCTGCTAGAACGCCAAATCGCTCATATCTGACACCTTTTTATTTTTTGGACTTACGGTTACCGAGATAGCGATTAAAAATATTATTAAGAGGTCTTGTGTAACTTTGGCACCCATTAAGATAGAAATTTCTAATATGTTTCAAAATGCTGCTAGAACGCCAAATCGCTCATATCTGACACCTTTTATTTTTTGGACTTACGGTTACCGAGATAGCGATTAAAAATATTATTAAGAGGTCTTGTGTAACTTTGGCACCCATTAAGATAGAAATTTCTAATATGTTTCAAAATGCTGCTAAGAACGCCAAATCGCTCATATCTGACACCTTTTTATTTTTTGGACTTACGGTTACCGAGATAGCGATTAAAAATGTTATTAAGAGGTCTTGTGTAACTTTGGCACCCATTAAGATAGAAATTTCTAATATGTTTCAAAATGCTGCTAGAACGCCAAATCGCTCATATCTGACACCTTTTTATTTTTTGGACTTACGGTTACCGAGATAGCGTTTAAAAAATATTATTAAGAGGTCTTGTGTAACTTTGGCACCCATTAAGATAGAAATTTCTAATATGTTTCAAAATGCTGCTAGAACGCCAAATCGCTCATATCTGACACCTTTTTATTTTTTGGACTTACGGTTACCGAGATAGCGATTAAAAATATTATTAAGAGGTCTTGTGTAACTTTGGCACCCATTAAGATAGAAATTTCTATGTTTCAAAATGCTGCTAGAACGCCAAATCGCTCATATCTGACACCTTTTTATTTTTTGGATTTACGGTTACCGAGATAGCGATTAAAAATATTATTAAGAGGTCTTGTGTAACTTCGGCACCCATTAAGATAGAAATTTCTAATATGTTTCAAAATGCTGCTAGAACGCCAAATCGCTCATATCTGACACCTTTTTATTTTTTGGACTTACGGTTACCGAGATAGCGATTAAAAATATTATTAAGAGGTCTTGTGTAACTTTGGCGCCCATTAAGATAGAAATTTCTAATATGTTTCAAAATGCTGCTAGAACGCCAAATCGCTCATATCTGACACCTTTTTATTTTTTGGACTTACGGTTACCGAGATAGCGATTAAAAATATTATTAAGAGGTCTTGTGTAACTTTGGCACCCATTAAGATAGAAATTTCTAATATGTTTCAAAATGCTGCTAGAACGCCAAATCGCTCATATCTGACACCTTTTTATTTTTTGGACTTACGGTTACCGAGATAGCGATTAAAAATATTATTAAGAGGTCTTGTGTAACTTTGGCACCCATTAAGATAGAAATTTCTAATATGTTTCAAAATGCTGCTAGAACGCCAAATCGCTCATATCTGACACCTTTTTATTTTTTGGACTTACGGTTACCGAGATAGCGATTAAAAATATTATTAAGAGGTCTTGTGTAACTTTGGCACCCATTAAGATAGAAATTTCTAATATGTTTCAAAATGCTGCTAGAACGCCAAATCGCTCATATCTGACACCTTTTTATTTTTTGGACTTACGGTTACCGAGATAGCGATTAAAAATATTATTAAGAGGTCTTGTGTAACTTTGGCACCCATTAAGATAGAAATTTCTAATATGTTTCAAAATGCTGCTAGAACGCCAAATCGCTCATATCTGACACCTTTTTATTTTTTGGACTTACGGTTACCGAGATAGCGATTAAAAATATTATTAAGAGGCCTTGTGTAACTTTGGCGCCCATTAAGATAGAAATTTCTAATATGTTTCAAAATGCTGCTAGAACGCCAAATCGCTCATATCTGACACCTTTTTATTTTTTGGACTTACGGTTACCGAGATAGCGATTAAAAATATTATTAAGAGGTCTTGTGTAACTTTGGCGCCCATTAAGATAGAAATTTCTAATATGTTTCAAAATGCTGCTAGAACGCCAAATCGCTCATATCTGACACCTTTTTATTTTTTGGACTTACGGTTACCGAGATAGCGATTAAAAATATTATTAAGAGGTCTTGTGTAACTGGCACCCATTAAGATAGAAATTTCTAATATGTTTCAAAATGCTGCTAGAACGCCAAATCGCTCATATCTGACACCTTTTTATTTTTTGGACTTACGGTTACCGAGATAGCGATTAAAAATATTATTAAGAGGTCTTGTGTAACTTTGGCACCCATTAAGATAGAAATTTGTAATATGTTTCAAAATGCTGCTAGAACGCCAAATCGCTCATATCTGACACCTTTTTATTTTTTGGACTTACGGTTACCGAGCTAGCGATTAAAAATATTATTAAGAGGTCTTGTGTAACTTTGGCACCCATTAAGATAGAAATTTCTAATATGTTTCAAAATGCTGCTAGAACGCCAAATCGCTCATATCTGACACCTTTTTATTTTTTGGACTTACGGTTACCGAGATAGCGATTAAAAATATTATTAAGAGGTCTTGTGTAACTTTGGCACCCATTAAGATAGAAATTTCTAATATGTTTCAAAATGCTGCTAGAACGCCAAATCGCTCATATCTGACACCTTTTTATTTTTTGGACTTACGGTTACCGAGATAGCGATTAAAAATGTTATTAAGAGGTCTTGTGTAACTTTGGCACCCATTAAGATAGAAATTTCTAATATGTTTCAAAATGCTGCTAGAACGCCAAATCGCTCATATCTGACACCTTTTTATTTTTTGGACTTACGGTTACCGAGATAGCGTTAAAAAATATTATTAAGAGGTCTTGTGTAACTTTGGCACCCATTAAGATAGAAATTTCTAATATGTTTCAAAATGCTGCTAGAACGCCAAATCGCTCATATCTGACACCTTTTTATTTTTTGGACTTACGGTTACCGAGATAGCGATTAAAAATATTATTAAGAGGTCTTGTGTAACTTTGGCACCCATTAAGATAGAAATTTCTATGTTTCAAAATGCTGCTAGAACGCCAAATCGCTCATATCTGACACCTTTTTATTTTTTGGATTTACGGTTACCGAGATAGCGATTAAAAATATTATTAAGAGGTCTTGTGTAACTTCGGCACCCATTAAGATAGAAATTTCTAATATGTTTCAAAATGCTGCTAGAACGCCAAATCGCTCATATCTGACACCTTTTTATTTTTTGGACTTACGGTTACCGAGATAGCGATTAAAAATATTATTAAGAGGTCTTGTGTAACTTTGGCACCCATTAAGATAGAAATTTCTAATATGTTTCAAAATGCTGCTAGAACGCCAAATCGCTCATAACTGACACCTTTTTATTTTTTGGACTTACGGTTACCGAGATAGTGATTAAAAATATTATTAAGAGGTCTTGTGTAACTTTGGCACCCATTAAGATAGAAATTTCTAATATGTTTCAAAATGCTGCTAGAACGCCAAATCGCTCATATCTGACACCTTTTTATTTTTTGGACTTACGGTTACCGAGATAGCGATTAAAAATATTATCTAAGAGGTCTTGTGTAACTTTGGCAAACATTAAGATAGAAATTTCTAATATGTTTCAAAATGCTGCTAGAACGCCAAATCGCTCATATCTGACACCTTTTTATTTTTTGGACTTGCGGTTACCGAGATAGCGTTTAAAAATATTATTAAGAGGTCTTGTGTAACTTTGGCGCCCATTAAGATAGAAATTTCTAATATGTTTCAAAATGCTGCTAGAACGCCAAATCGCTCATATCTGACACCTTTTTATTTTTTGGACTTACGGTTACCGAGATAGCGATTAAAAATATTATTAAGAGGTCTTGTGTAACTTTGGCACCCATTAAGATAGAAATTTCTAATATGTTTCAAAATGCTGCTAGAACGCCAAATCGCTCATATCTGACACCTTTTTATTTTTTGGACTTACGGTTACCGAGATAGCGATTAAAAATATTATTAAGAGGTCTTGTGTAACTTTGGCACCCATTAAGATAGAAATTTCTAATATGTTTCAAAATGCTGCTAGAACGCCAAATCGCTCATATCTGACACCTTTTTATTTTTTGGACTTACGGTTACCGAGATAGCGATTAAAAATATTATTAAGAGGTCTTGTGTAACTTTGGCACCCATTAAGATAGAAATTTCTAATATGTTTCAAAATAGCTGCTAGAACGCCAAATCGCTCATATCTGACACCTTTTTATTTTTTGGACTTACGGTTACCGAGATAGCGATTAAAAATATTATTAAGAGGTCTTGTGTAACTTTGGCACCCATTAAGATAGAAATTTCTAATATGTTTCAAAATGCTGCTAGAACGCCAAATCGCTCATATCTGACACCTTTTTATTTTTTGGACTTACGGTTACCGAGATAGCGATTAAAAATATTATTAAGAGGTCTTGTGTAACTTTGGCACCCATTAAGATAGAAATTTCTAATATGTTTCAAAATGCTGCTAGAACGCCAAATCGCTCATATCTGACACCTTTTTATTTTTTGGACTTACGGTTACCGAGATAGCGATTAAAAATATTATTAAGAGGTCTTGTGTAACTTTGGCACCCATTAAGATAGAAATTTCTAATATGTTTCAAAATGCTGCTAGAACGCCAAATCGCTCATATCTGACACCTTTTTATTTTTTGGACTTACGGTTACCGAGATAGCGATTAAAAATATTATTAAGAGGTCTTGTGTAACTTTGGCACCCATTAAGATAGAAATTTCTAATATGTTTCAAAATGCTGCTAGAACGCCAAATCGCTCATATCTGACACCTTTTTATTTTTTGGACTTACGGTTACCGAGATAGCGATTAAAAATATTATTAAGAGGTCTTGTGTAACTTTGGCACCCATTAAGATAGAAATTTCTAATATGTTTCAAAATGCTGCTAGAACGCCAAATCGCTCATATCTGACACCTTTTTATTTTTTGGACTTACGGTTACCGAGATAGCGATTAAAAATATTATTAAGAGGTCTTGTGTAACTTTGGCACCCATTAAGATAGAAATTTCTAATATGTTTCAAAATGCTGCTAGAACGCCAAATCGCTCATATCTGACACCTTTTTATTTTTTGGACTTACGGTTACCGAGATAGCGATTAAAAATATTATTAAGAGGTCTTGTGTAACTTTGGCACCCATTAAGATAGAAATTTCTAATATGTTTCAAAATGCTGCTAGAACGCCAAATCGCTCATATCTGACACCTTTTTATTTTTTGGACTTACGGTTACCGAGATAGCGATTAAAAATATTATTAAGAGGTCTTGTGTAACTTTGGCACCCATTAAGATAGAAATTTCTAATATGTTTCAAAATGCTGCTAGAACGCCAAATCGCTCATATCTGACACCTTTTTATTTTTTGGACTTACGGTTACCGAGATAGCGATTAAAAATATTATTAAGAGGTCTTGTGTAACTTTGGCACCCATTAAGATAGAAATTTCTAATATGTTTCAAAATGCTGCTAGAACGCCAAATCGCTCATATCTGACACCTTTTTATTTTTTGGACTTACGGTTACCGAGATAGCGATTAAAAATATTATTAAGAGGTCTTGTGTAACTTTGGCACCCATTAAGATAGAAATTTCTAATATGTTTCAAAATGCTGCTAGAACGCCAAATCGCTCATATCTGACACCTTTTTATTTTTTGGACTTACGGTTACCGAGATAGCGATTAAAAATATTATTAAGAGGTCTTGTGTAACTTTGGCACCCATTAAGATAGAAATTTCTAATATGTTTCAAAATGCTGCTAGAACGCCAAATCGCTCATATCTGACACCTTTTTATTTTTTGGACTTACGGTTACCGAGATAGCGATTAAAAATATTATTAAGAGGTCTTGTGTAACTTTGGCACCCATTAAGATAGAAATTTCTAATATGTTTCAAAATGCTGCTAGAACGCCAAATCGCTCATATCTGACACCTTTTTATTTTTTGGACTTACGGTTACCGAGATAGCGATTAAAAATATTATTAAGAGGTCTTGTGTAACTTTGGCACCCATTAAGATAGAAATTTCTAATATGTTTCAAAATGCTGCTAGAACGCCAAATCGCTCATATCTGACACCTTTTTATTTTTTGGACTTACGGTTACCGAGATAGCGATTAAAAATATTATTAAGAGGTCTTGTGTAACTTTGGCACCCATTAAGATAGAAATTTCTAATATGTTTCAAAATGCTGCTAGAACGCCAAATCGCTCATATCTGACACCTTTTTATTTTTTGGACTTACGGTTACCGAGATAGCGATTAAAAATATTATTAAGAGGTCTTGTGTAACTTTGGCACCCATTAAGATAGAAATTTCTAATATGTTTCAAAATGCTGCTAGAACGCCAAATCGCTCATATCTGACACCTTTTTATTTTTTGGACTTACGGTTACCGAGATAGCGATTAAAAATATTATTAAGAGGTCTTGTGTAACTTTGGCACCCATTAAGATAGAAATTTCTAATATGTTTCAAAATGCTGCTAGAACGCCAAATCGCTCATATCTGACACCTTTTTATTTTTTGGACTTACGGTTACCGAGATAGCGATTAAAAATATTATTAAGAGGTCTTGTGTAACTTTGGCACCCATTAAGATAGAAATTTCTAATATGTTTCAAAATGCTGCTAGAACGCCAAATCGCTCATATCTGACACCTTTTTATTTTTTGGACTTACGGTTACGAGATAGCGATTAAAAATATTATTAAGAGGTCTTGTGTAACTTTGGCACCCATTAAGATAGAAATTTCTAATATGTTTCAAAATGCTGCTAGAACGCCAAATCGCTCATATCTGACACCTTTTTATTTTTTGGACTTACGGTTACCGAGATAGCGATTAAAAATATTATTAAGAGGTCTTGTGTAACTTTGGCACCCATTAAGATAGAAATTTCTAATATGTTTCAAAATGCTGCTAGAACGCCAAATCGCTCATATCTGACACCTTTTTATTTTTTGGACTTACGGTTACCGAGATAGCGATTAAAAATATTATTAAGAGGTCTTGTGTAACTTTGGCACCCATTAAGATAGAAATTTCTAATATGTTTCAAAATGCTGCTAGAACGCAAATCGCTCATATCTGACACCTTTTTATTTTTTGGACTTACGGTTACCGAGATAGCGATTAAAATATTATTAAGAGGTCTTGTGTAACTTTGGCACCCATTAAGATAGAAATTTCTAATATGTTTCAAAATGCTGCTAGAACGCCAAATCGCTCATATCTGACACCTTTTTATTTTTTGGACTTACGGTTACCGAGATAGCGATTAAAAATATTATTAAGAGGTCTTGTGTAACTTTGGCACCCATTAAGATAGAAATTTCTAATATGTTTCAAAATGCTGCTAGAACGCCAAATCGCTCATATCTGACACCTTTTTATTTTTTGGACTTACGGTTACCGAGATAGCGATTAAAAATATTATTAAGAGGTCTTGTGTAACTTTGGCACCCATTAAGATAGAAATTTCTAATATGTTTCAAAATGCTGCTAGAACGCCAAATCGCTCATATCTGACACCTTTTTATTTTTTGGACTTACGGTTACCGGAGATAGCGATTAAAAATATTATTAAGAGGTCTTGTGTAACTTTGGCACCCATTAAGATAGAAATTTCTAATATGTTTCAAAATGCTGCTAGAACGCCAAATCGCTCATATCTGACACCTTTTTATTTTTTGGACTTACGGTTACCGAGATAGCGATTAAAAATATTATTAAGAGGTCTTGTGTAACTTTGGCACCCATTAAGATAGAAATTTCTAATATGTTTCAAAATGCTGCTAGAACGCCAAATCGCTCATATCTGACACCTTTTTATTTTTTGGACTTACGGTTACCGAGATAGCGATTAAAAATATTATTAAGAGGTCTTGTGTAACTTTGGCACCCATTAAGATAGAAATTTCTAATATGTTTCAAAATGCTGCTAGAACGCCAAATCGCTCATATCTGACACCTTTTTATTTTTTGGACTTACGGTTACCGAGATAGCGATTAAAAATATTATTAAGAGGTCTTGTGTAACTTTGGCACCCATTAAGATAGAAATTTCTAATATGTTTCAAAATGCTGCTAGAACGCCAAATCGCTCATATCTGACACCTTTTTATTTTTTGGACTTACGGTTACCGAGATAGCGATTAAAAATATTATTAAGAGGTCTTGTGTAACTTTGGCACCCATTAAGATAGAAATTTCTAATATGTTTCAAAATGCTGCTAGAACGCCAAATCGCTCATATCTGACACCTTTTTATTTTTTGGACTTACGGTTACGGAGATAGCGATTAAAAATATTATTAAGAGGTCTTGTGTAACTTTGGCACCCATTAAGATAGAAATTTCTAATATGTTTCAAAATGCTGCTAGAACGCCAAATCGCTCATATCTGACACCTTTTTATTTTTTGGACTTACGGTTACCGAGATAGCGATTAAAAATATTATTAAGAGGTCTTGTGTAACTTTGGCACCCATTAAGATAGAAATTTCTAATATGTTTCAAAATGCTGCTAGAACGCCAAATCGCTCATATCTGACACCTTTTTATTTTTTGGACTTACGGTTACCGAGATAGCGATTAAAAATATTATTAAGAGGTCTTGTGTAACTTTGGCACCCATTAAGATAGAAATTTCTAATATGTTTCAAAATGCTGCTAGAACGCCAAATCGCTCATATCTGACACCTTTTTATTTTTTGGACTTACGGTTACCGAGATAGCGATTAAAAATATTATTAAGAGGTCTTGTGTAACTTTGGCACTCCATTAAGATAGAAATTTCTAATATGTTTCAAAATGCTGCTAGAACGCCAAATCGCTCATATCTGACACCTTTTTATTTTTTGGACTTACGGTTACGGAGATAGCGATTAAAAATATTATTAAGAGGTCTTGTGTAACTTTGGCACCCATTAAGATAGAAATTTCTAATATGTTTCAAAATGCTGCTAGAACGCCAAATCGCTCATATCTGACACCTTTTTATTTTTTGGACTTACGGTTACGGAGATAGCGATTAAAAATATTATTAAGAGGTCTTGTGTAACTTTGGCACCCATTAAGATAGAAATTTCTAATATGTTTCAAAATGCTGCTAGAACGCCAAATCGCTCATATCTGACACCTTTTTATTTTTTGGACTTACGGTTACGAGATAGCGATTAAAAATATTATTAAGAGGTCTTGTGTAACTTTGGCACCATTAAGATAGAAATTTCTAATATGTTTCAAAATGCTGCTAGAACGCCAAATCGCTCATATCTGACACCTTTTTATTTTTTGGACTTACGGTTACGGAGATAGCGATTAAAAATATTATTAAGAGGTCTTGTGTAACTTTGGCACCCATTAAGATAGAAATTTCTAATATGTTTCAAAATGCTGCTAGAACGCCAAATCGCTCATATCTGACACCTTTTTATTTTTTGGACTTACGGTTACGGAGATAGCGATTAAAAATATTATTAAGAGGTCTTGTGTAACTTTGGCACCCATTAAGATAGAAATTTCTAATATGTTTCAAAATGCTGCTAGAACGCCAAATCGCTTCATATCTGACACCTTTTTATTTTTTGGACTTACGGTTACCGAGATAGCGATTAAAAATATTATTAAGAGGTCTTGTGTAACTTTGGCATCCATTAAGATAGAAATTTCTAATATGTTTCAAAATGCTGCTAGAACGCCAAATCGCTCATATCTGACACCTTTTTATTTTTGGACTTACGGTTACCGAGATAGCGATTAAAAATATTATTAAGAGGTCTTGTGTAACTTTGGCACCCATTAAGATAGAAATTTCTAATATGTTTCAAAATGCTGCTAGAACGCCAAATCGCTCATATCTGACACCTTTTTATTTTTTGGACTTACGGTTACCGAGATAGCGATTAAAAATATTATTAAGAGGTCTTGTGTAACTTTGGCAGCCATTAAGATAGAAATTTCTAATATGTTTCAAAATGCTGCTAGAACGCCAAATCGCTTATATCTGACACCTTTTTATTTTTTGGACTTACGGTTACGAGATAGCGATTAAAAATATTATTAAGAGGTCTTGTGTAACTTTGGCACCCATTAAGATAGAAATTTCTAATATGTTTCAAAATGCTGCTAGAACGCCAAATCGCTCATATCTGACACCTTTTTATTTTTTGGACTTACGGTTACGGAGATAGCGATTAAAAATATTATTAAGAGGTCTTGTGTAACTTTGGCACCCATTAAGATAGAAATTTCTAATATGTTTCAAAATGCTGCTAGAACGCCAAATCGCTCATATCTGACACCTTTTTATTTTTTGGACTTACGGTTACGAGATAGCGATTAAAAATATTATTAAGAGGTCTTGTGTAACTTTGGCACCCATTAAGATAGAAATTTCTAATATGTTTCAAAATGCTGCTAGAACGCCAAATCGCTCATATCTGACACCTTTTTATTTTTTGGACTTACGGTTACGGAGATAGCGATTAAAAATATTATTAAGAGGTCTTGTGTAACTTTGGCACCCATTAAGATAGAAATTTCTAATATGTTTCAAAATGCTGCTAGAACGCCAAATCGCTCATATCTGACACCTTTTTATTTTTTGGACTTACGGTTACGGAGATAGCGATTAAAAATATTATTAAGAGGTCTTGTGTAACTTTGGCACCCATTAAGATAGAAATTTCTAATATGTTTCAAAATGCTGCTAGAACGCCAAATCGCTCATATCTGACACCTTTTTATTTTTTGGACTTACGGTTACCGAGATAGCGATTAAAAATATTATTAAGAGGTCTTGTGTAACTTTGGCACCCATTAAGATAGAAATTTCTAATATGTTTCAAAATGCTGCTAGAACGCCAAATCGCTCATATCTGACACCTTTTTATTTTTTGGACTTACGGTTACGGAGATAGCGATTAAAAATATTATTAAGAGGTCTTGTGTAACTTTGGCACCCATTAAGATAGAAATTTCTAATATGTTTCAAAATGCTGCTAGAACGCCAAATCGCTCATATCTGACACCTTTTTATTTTTTGGACTTACGGTTACCGAGATAGCGATTAAAAATATTATTAAGAGGTCTTGTGTAACTTTGGCACCCATTAAGATAGAAATTTCTAATATGTTTCAAAATGCTGCTAGAACGCCAAATCGCTCATATCTGACACCTTTTTATTTTTTGGACTTACGGTTACCGGAGATAGCGATTAAAAATATTATTAAGAGGTCTTGTGTAACTTTGGCACCCATTAAGATAGAAATTTCTAATATGTTTCAAAATGCTGCTAGAACGCCAAATCGCTCATATCTGACACCTTTTTATTTTTTGGACTTACGGTTACCGAGATAGCGATTAAAAATATTATTAAGAGGTCTTGTGTAACTTTGGCACCCATTAAGATAGAAATTTCTAATATGTTTCAAAATGCTGCTAGAACGCCAAATCGCTCATATCTGACACCTTTTTATTTTTGGACTTACGGTTACGGAGATAGCGATTAAAAATATTATTAAGAGGTCTTGTGTAACTTTGGCACCCATTAAGATAGAAATTTCTAATATGTTTCAAAATGCTGCTAGAACGCCAAATCGCTCATATCTGACACCTTTTTATTTTTTGGACTTACGGTTACGGAGATAGCGATTAAAAATATTATTAAGAGGTCTTGTGTAACTTTGGCACCCATTAAGATAGAAATTTCTAATATGTTTCAAAATGCTGCTAGAACGCCAAATCGCTCATATCTGACACCTTTTTATTTTTTGGACTTACGGTTACGGAGATAGCGATTAAAAATATTATTAAGAGGTCTTGTGTAACTTTGGCACCCATTAAGATAGAAATTTCTAATATGTTTCAAAATGCTGCTAGAACGCCAAATCGCTCATATCTGACACCTTTTTATTTTTTGGACTTACGGTTACGGAGATAGCGATTAAAAATATTATTAAGAGGTCTTGTGTAACTTTGGCACCCATTAAGATAGAAATTTCTAATATGTTTCAAAATGCTGCTAGAACGCCAAATCGCTCATATCTGACACCTTTTTATTTTTTGGACTTACGGTTACGAGATAGCGATTAAAAATATTATTAAGAGGTCTTGTGTAACTTTGGCACCCATTAAGATAGAAATTTCTAATATGTTTCAAAATGCTGCTAGAACGCCAAATCGCTCATATCTGACACCTTTTTATTTTTTGGACTTACGGTTACCGAGATAGCGATTAAAAATATTATTAAGAGGTCTTGTGTAACTTTGGCACCCATTAAGATAGAAATTTCTAATATGTTTCAAAATGCTGCTAGAACGCCAAATCGCTCATATCTGACACCTTTTTATTTTTTGGACTTACGGTTACGGAGATAGCGATTAAAAATATTATTAAGAGGTCTTGTGTAACTTTGGCACCCATTAAGATAGAAATTTCTAATATGTTTCAAAATGCTGCTAGAACGCCAAATCGCTCATATCTGACACCTTTTTATTTTTTGGACTTACGGTTACGAGATAGCGATTAAAAATATTATTAAGAGGTCTTGTGTAACTTTGGCACCCATTAAGATAGAAATTTCTAATATGTTTCAAAATGCTGCTAGAACGCCAAATCGCTCATATCTGACACCTTTTTATTTTTTGGACTTACGGTTACCGAGATAGCGATTAAAAATATTATTAAGAGGTCTTGTGTAACTTTGGCAGCCCATTAAGATAGAAATTTCTAATATGTTTCAAAATGCTGCTAGAACGCCAAATCGCTCATATCTGACACCTTTTTATTTTTTGGACTTACGGTTACCGAGATAGCGATTAAAAATATTATTAATAGGTCTTGTGTAACTTTGGCACCCATGAAGATAGAAATTTCTAATATGTTTCAAAATGCTGGCTAGAACGCCAAATCGCTCATATCTGACACCTTTTTATTTTTTGGACTTACGGTTACGGAGATAGCGATTAAAAATATTATTAAGAGGTCTTGTGTAACTTTGGCACCCATTAAGATAGAAATTTCTAATATGTTTCAAAATGCTGCTAGAACGCCAAATCGCTCATATCTGACACCTTTTTATATTTTTGGACTTACGGTTACCGAGATAGCGATTAAAAATATTATTAAGAGGTCTTGTGTAACTTTGGCACCCATTAAGATAGAAATTTCTAATATGTTT
>JASERS010000077.1:0-34443 GCA_036711965.1 Onthophagus sagittarius | reverse complement strand
ATATTAGAAACTTCTATCTTAATGGGTGCCAAAGTTACACAAGACCTCTTAATAATATTTTAATCGCTATCTCGGCAACCGTAAGTCTAAAAAATAAAAAGGTGTCAGATATGAGCGATTTGGCGTTCTAGCAGCATTTTGAAACATATTAGAAATTTCTATCTTAATGGGTGCCAAAGTTACACAAGACCTCTTAATAATATTTTTAATCGCTATCTCGGCAACCGTAAGTCCAAAAAATAAAAAGGTGTCAGATATGAGCGATTTGGCGTTCTAGCAGCATTTTGAAACATATTAGAAATTTCTATCTTAATGGGTGCCAAAGTTATACAAGACCTCTTAATAATATTTTTAATCGCTATCTCGGCAACCGTAAGTCCAAAAAATAAAAAGGTGTCAGATATGAGCGATTTGGCGTTCTAGCAGCATTTTGAAACATATTAGAAATTTCTATCTTAATGGGTGCCAAAGTTACACAAGACCTCTTAATAATATTTTTAATCGCTATCTCGGCAACCGTAAGTCCAAAAAATAAAAAGGTGTCAGATATGAGCGATTTGGCGTTCTAGCAGCATTTTGAAACATATTAGAAATTTCTATCTTAATGGGTGCCAAAGTTACACAAGACCTCTTAATAATATTTTTAATCGCTATCTCGGCAACCGTAAGTCCAAAAAATAAAAAGGTGTCAGATATGAGCGATTTGGCGTTCTAGCAGCATTTTGAAACATATTAGAAATTTCTATCTTAATGGGTGCCAAAGTTACACAAGACCTCTTAATAATATTTTTAATCGCTATCTCGGCAACCGTAAGTCCAAAAAATAAAAAGGTGTCAGATATGAGCGATTTGGCGTTCTAGCAGCATTTTGAAACATATTAGAAATTTCTATCTTAATAGGTGCCAAAGTTACACAAGACCTCTTAATAATATTTTTAATCTCTATCTCGGTAACCGTAAGTCCAAAAAATAAAAAGGTGTCAGATATGAGCGATTTGGCGCTCTAGCAGCATTTTGAAACATATTAGAAATTTCTATCTTAATGGGTGCCAAAGTTACACAAGACCTCTTAATAATATTTTTAATCGCTATCTCGGCAACCGTAAGTCCAAAAAATAAAAAGGTGTCAGATATGAGCGATTTGGCGTTCTAGCAGCATTTTGAAACATATTAGAAATTTCTATCTTAATGGGTGCCAAAGTTACACAAGACCTCTTAATAATATTTTTAATCGCTATCTCGGCAACCGTAAGTCCAAAAAATAAAAAGGTGTCAGATATGAGCGATTTGGCGTTCTAGCAGCATTTTGAAACATATTAGAAATTTCTATCTTAATGGGTGCCAAAGTTACACAAGACCTCTTAATAATATTTTTAATCGCTATCTCGGCAACCGTAAGTCCAAAAAATAAAAAGGTGTCAGATATGAGCGATTTGGCGTTCTAGCAGCATTTTGAAACATATTAGAAATTTCTATCTTAATGGGTGCCAAAGTTACACAAGACCTCTTAATAATATTTTTAATCGCTATCTCGGCAACCGTAAGTCCAAAAAATAAAAAGGTGTCAGATATGAGCGATTTGGCGTTCTAGCAGCATTTTGAAACATATTAGAAATTTCTATCTTAATGGGTGCCAAAGTTACACAAGACCTCTTAATAATATTTTTAATCGCTATCTCGGCAACCGTAAGTCCAAAAAATAAAAAGGTGTCAGATATGAGCGATTTGGCGTTCTAGCAGCATTTTGAAACATATTAGAAATTTCTATCTTAATGGGTGCCAAAGTTACACAAGACCTCTTAATAATATTTTTAATCGCTATCTCGGCAACCGTAAGTCCAAAAAATAAAAAGGTGTCAGATATGAGCGATTTGGCGTTCTAGCAGCATTTTGAAACATATTAGAAATTTCTATCTTAATGGGTGCCAAAGTTACACAAGACCTCTTAATAATATTTTTAATCGCTATCTCGGCAACCGTAAGTCCAAAAAATAAAAAGGTGTCAGATATGAGCGATTTGGCGTTCTAGCAGCATTTTGAAACATATTAGAAATTTCTATCTTAATGGGTGCCAAAGTTACACAAGACCTCTTAATAATATTTTTAATCGCTATCTCGGCAACCGTAAGTCCAAAAAATAAAAAGGTGTCAGATATGAGCGATTTGGCGTTCTAGCAGCATTTTGAAACATATTAGAAATTTCTATCTTAATGGGTGCCAAAGTTACACAAGACCTCTTAATAATATTTTTAATCGCTATCTCGGCAACCGTAAGTCCAAAAAATAAAAAGGTGTCAGATATGAGCGATTTGGCGTTCTAGCAGCATTTTGAAACATATTAGAAATTTCTATCTTAATGGGTGCCAAAGTTACACAAGACCTCTTAATAATATTTTTAATCGCTATCTCGGCAACCGTAAGTCCAAAAAATAAAAAGGTGTCAGATATGAGCGATTTGGCGTTCTAGCAGCATTTTGAAACATATTAGAAATTTCTATCTTAATGGGTGCCAAAGTTACACAAGACCTCTTAATAATATTTTTAATCGCTATCTCGGCAACCGTAAGTCCAAAAAATAAAAAGGTGTCAGATATGAGCGATTTGGCGTTCTAGCAGCATTTTGAAACATATTAGAAATTTCTATCTTAATGGGTGCCAAAGTTACACAAGACCTCTTAATAATATTTTTAATCGCTATCTCGGCAACCGTAAGTCCAAAAAATAAAAAGGTGTCAGATATGAGCGATTTGGCGTTCTAGCAGCATTTTGAAACATATTAGAAATTTCTATCTTAATGGGTGCCAAAGTTATCACAAGACCTCTTAATAATATTTTTAATCGCTATCTCGGCAACCGTAAGTCCAAAAAATAAAAAGGTGTCAGATATGAGCGATTTGGCGTTCTAGCAGCATTTTGAAACATATTAGAAATTTCTATCTTAATGGGTGCCAAAGTTACACAAGACCTCTTAATAATATTTTTAATCGCTATCTCGGCAACCGTAAGTCCAAAAAATAAAAAGGTGTCAGATATGAGCGATTTGGCGTTCTAGCAGCATTTTGAAACATATTAGAAATTTCTATCTTAATGGGTGCCAAAGTTACACAAGACCTCTTAATAATATTTTTAATCGCTATCTCGGCAACCGTAAGTCCAAAAAATAAAAAGGTGTCAGATATGAGCGATTTGGCGTTCTAGCAGCATTTTGAAACATATTAGAAATTTCTATCTTAATGGGTGCCAAAGTTACACAAGACCTCTTAATAATATTTTTAATCGCTATCTCGGCAACCGTAAGTCCAAAAAATAAAAAGGTGTCAGATATGAGCGATTTGGCGTTCTAGCAGCATTTTGAAACATATTAGAAATTTCTATCTTAATGGGTGCCAAAGTTACACAAGACCTCTTAATAATATTTTTAATCGCTATCTCGGCAACCGTAAGTCCAAAAAATAAAAAGGTGTCAGATATGAGCGATTTGGCGTTCTAGCAGCATTTTGAAACATATTAGAAATTTCTATCTTAATGGGTGCCAAAGTTACACAAGACCTCTTAATAATATTTTTAATCGCTATCTCGGCAACCGTAAGTCCAAAAAATAAAAAGGTGTCAGATATGAGCGATTTGGCGTTCTAGCAGCATTTTGAAACATATTAGAAATTTCTATCTTAATGGGTGCCAAAGTTACACAAGACCTCTTAATAATATTTTTAATCGCTATCTCGGCAACCGTAAGTCCAAAAAATAAAAAGGTGTCAGATATGAGCGATTTGGCGTTCTAGCAGCATTTTGAAACATATTAGAAATTTCTATCTTAATGGGTGCCAAAGTTACACAAGACCTCTTAATAATATTTTTAATCGCTATCTCGGCAACCGTAAGTCCAAAAAATAAAAAGGTGTCAGATATGAGCGATTTGGCGTTCTAGCAGCATTTTGAAACATATTAGAAATTTCTATCTTAATGGGTGCCAAAGTTACACAAGACCTCTTAATAATATTTTTAATCGCTATCTCGGCAACCGTAAGTCCAAAAAATAAAAAGGTGTCAGATATGAGCGATTTGGCGTTCTAGCAGCATTTTGAAACATATTAGAAATTTCTATCTTAATAGGTGCCAAAGTTACACAAGACCTCTTAATAATATTTTTAATCTCTATCTCGGTAACCGTAAGTCCAAAAAATAAAAAGGTGTCAGATATGAGCGATTTGGCGCTCTAGCAGCATTTTGAAACATATTAGAAATTTCTATCTTAATGGGTGCCAAAGTTACACAAGACCTCTTAATAATATTTTTAATCGCTATCTCGGCAACCGTAAGTCCAAAAAATAAAAAGGTGTCAGATATGAGCGATTTGGCGTTCTAGCAGCATTTTGAAACATATTAGAAATTTCTATCTTAATGGGTGCCAAAGTTACACAAGACCTCTTAATAATATTTTTAATCGCTATCTCGGCAACCGTAAGTCCAAAAAATAAAAAGGTGTCAGATATGAGCGATTTGGCGTTCTAGCAGCATTTTGAAACATATTAGAAACTTCTATCTTAATGGGTGCCAAAGTTACACAAGACCTCTTAATAATATTTTTAATCGCTATCTCGGCAACCGTAAGTCTAAAAATAAAAAGGTGTCAGATATGAGCGATTTGGCGTTCTAGCAGCATTTTGAAACATATTAGAAATTTCTATCTTAATGGGTGCCAAAGTTACACAAGACCTCTTAATAATATTTTTAATCGCTATCTCGGCAACCGTAAGTCCAAAAAATAAAAAGGTGTCAGATATGAGCGATTTGGCGTTCTAGCAGCATTTTGAAACATATTAGAAATTTCTATCTTAATAGGTGCCAAAGTTACACAAGACCTCTTAATAATATTTTTAATCTCTATCTCGGTAACCGTAAGTCCAAAAAATAAAAAGGTGTCAGATATGAGCGATTTGGCGCTCTAGCAGCATTTTGAAACATATTAGAAATTTCTATCTTAATGGGTGCCAAAGTTACACAAGACCTCTTAATAATATTTTTAATCGCTATCTCGGCAACCGTAAGTCCAAAAAATAAAAAGGTGTCAGATATGAGCGATTTGGCGTTCTAGCAGCATTTTGAAACATATTAGAAATTTCTATCTTAATGGGTGCCAAAGTTACACAAGACCTCTTAATAATATTTTTAATCGCTATCTCGGCAACCGTAAGTCCAAAAAATAAAAAGGTGTCAGATATGAGCGATTTGGCGTTCTAGCAGCATTTTGAAACATATTAGAAACTTCTATCTTAATGGGTGCCAAAGTTACACAAGACCTCTTAATAATATTTTTAATCGCTATCTCGGCAACCGTAAGTCTAAAAAATAAAAAGGTGTCAGATATGAGCGATTTGGCGTTCTAGCAGCATTTTGAAACATATTAGAAATTTCTATCTTAATGGGTGCCAAAGTTACACAAGACCTCTTAATAATATTTTTAATCGCTATCTCGGCAACCGTAAGTCCAAAAAATAAAAAGGTGTCAGATATGAGCGATTTGGCGTTCTAGCAGCATTTTGAAACATATTAGAAATTTCTATCTTAATGGGTGCCAAAGTTATACAAGACCTCTTAATAATATTTTTAATCGCTATCTCGGCAACCGTAAGTCCAAAAAATAAAAAGGTGTCAGATATGAGCGATTTGGCGTTCTAGCAGCATTTTGAAACATATTAGAAATTTCTATCTTAATGGGTGCCAAAGTTACACAAGACCTCTTAATAATATTTTTAATCGCTATCTCGGCAACCGTAAGTCCAAAAAATAAAAAGGTGTCAGATATGAGCGATTTGGCGTTCTAGCAGCATTTTGAAACATATTAGAAATTTCTATCTTAATGGGTGCCAAAGTTACACAAGACCTCTTAATAATATTTTTAATCGCTATCTCGGCAACCGTAAGTCCAAAAAATAAAAAGGTGTCAGATATGAGCGATTTGGCGTTCTAGCAGCATTTTGAAACATATTAGAAATTTCTATCTTAATGGGTGCCAAAGTTACACAAGACCTCTTAATAATATTTTTAATCGCTATCTCGGCAACCGTAAGTCCAAAAAATAAAAAGGTGTCAGATATGAGCGATTTGGCGTTCTAGCAGCATTTTGAAACATATTAGAAATTTCTATCTTAATAGGTGCCAAAGTTACACAAGACCTCTTAATAATATTTTTAATCTCTATCTCGGTAACCGTAAGTCCAAAAAATAAAAAGGTGTCAGATATGAGCGATTTGGCGCTCTAGCAGCATTTTGAAACATATTAGAAATTTCTATCTTAATGGGTGCCAAAGTTACACAAGACCTCTTAATAATATTTTTAATCGCTATCTCGGCAACCGTAAGTCCAAAAAATAAAAAGGTGTCAGATATGAGCGATTTGGCGTTCTAGCAGCATTTTGAAACATAGAAATTTCTATCTTAATGGGTGCCAAAGTTATACAAGACCTCTTAATAATATTTTTAATCGCTATCTCGGCAACCGTAAGTCCAAAAATAAAAAGGTGTCAGATATGAGCGATTTGGCGTTCTAGCAGCATTTTGAAACATATTAGAAATTTCTATCTTAATGGGTGCCAAAGTTACACAAGACCTCTTAATAATATTTTTAATCGCTATCTCGGCAACCGTAAGTCCAAAAAATAAAAAGGTGTCAGATATGAGCGATTTGGCGTTCTAGCAGCATTTTGAAACATATTAGAAATTTCTATCTTAATGGGTGCCAAAGTTACACAAGACCTCTTAATAATATTTTTAATCGCTATCTCGGCAACCGTAAGTCCAAAAAATAAAAAGGTGTCAGATATGAGCGATTTGGCGTTCTAGCAGCATTTTGAAACATATTAGAAATTTCTATCTTAATGGGTGCCAAAGTTACACAAGACCTCTTAATAATATTTTTAATCGCTATCTCGGCAACCGTAAGTCCAAAAAATAAAAAGGTGTCAGATATGAGCGATTTGGCGTTCTAGCAGCATTTTGAAACATATTAGAAACTTCTATCTTAATGGG
This sequence comes from Onthophagus sagittarius, assembly GCA_036711965.1. Classification (NCBI taxonomy): domain Eukaryota; kingdom Metazoa; phylum Arthropoda; class Insecta; order Coleoptera; family Scarabaeidae; genus Onthophagus; species Onthophagus sagittarius. The sequence continues at coordinate 27,414 of JASERS010000077.1, read as the reverse complement.
TGCCAAAGTTACACAAGACCTCTTAATAATATTTTTAATCGCTATCTCGGCAACCGTAAGTCTAAAAAATAAAAAGGTGTCAGATATGAGCGATTTGGCGTTCTAGCAGCATTTTGAAACATATTAGAAATTTCTATCTTAATGGGTGCCAAAGTTACACAAGACCTCTTAATAATATTTTTAATCGCTATCTCGGCAACCGTAAGTCCAAAAAATAAAAAGGTGTCAGATATGAGCGATTTGGCGTTCTAGCAGCATTTTGAAACATATTAGAAACTTCTATCTTAATGGGTGCCAAAGTTACACAAGACCTCTTAATAATATTTTTAATCGCTATCTCGGCAACCGTAAGTCTAAAAAATAAAAAGGTGTCAGATATGAGCGATTTGGCGTTCTAGCAGCATTTTGAAACATATTAGAAATTTCTATCTTAATGGGTGCCAAAGTTACACAAGACCTCTTAATAATATTTTTAATCGCTATCTCGGCAACCGTAAGTCCAAAAAATAAAAAGGTGTCAGATATGAGCGATTTGGCGTTCTAGCAGCATTTTGAAACATATTAGAAATTTCTATCTTAATGGGTGCCAAAGTTATACAAGACCTCTTAATAATATTTTTAATCGCTATCTCGGCAACCGTAAGTCCAAAAAATAAAAAGGTGTCAGATATGAGCGATTTGGCGTTCTAGCAGCATTTTGAAACATATTAGAAATTTCTATCTTAATGGGTGCCAAAGTTACACAAGACCTCTTAATAATATTTTTAATCGCTATCTCGGCAACCGTAAGTCCAAAAAATAAAAAGGTGTCAGATATGAGCGATTTGGCGTTCTAGCAGCATTTTGAAACATATTAGAAATTTCTATCTTAATGGGTGCCAAAGTTACACAAGACCTCTTAATAATATTTTTAATCGCTATCTCGGCAACCGTAAGTCCAAAAAATAAAAAGGTGTCAGATATGAGCGATTTGGCGTTCTAGCAGCATTTTGAAACATATTAGAAATTTCTATCTTAATGGGTGCCAAAGTTACACAAGACCTCTTAATAATATTTTTAATCGCTATCTCGGCAACCGTAAGTCCAAAAAATAAAAAGGTGTCAGATATGAGCGATTTGGCGTTCTAGCAGCATTTTGAAACATATTAGAAATTTCTATCTTAATAGGTGCCAAAGTTACACAAGACCTCTTAATAATATTTTTAATCTCTATCTCGGTAACCGTAAGTCCAAAAAATAAAAAGGTGTCAGATATGAGCGATTTGGCGCTCTAGCAGCATTTTGAAACATATTAGAAATTTCTATCTTAATGGGTGCCAAAGTTACACAAGACCTCTTAATAATATTTTTAATCGCTATCTCGGCAACCGTAAGTCCAAAAAATAAAAAGGTGTCAGATATGAGCGATTTGGCGTTCTAGCAGCATTTTGAAACATATTAGAAATTTCTATCTTAATAGGTGCCAAAGTTACACAAGACCTCTTAATAATATTTTTAATCTCTATCTCGGTAACCGTAAGTCCAAAAAATAAAAAGGTGTCAGATATGAGCGATTTGGCGCTCTAGCAGCATTTTGAAACATATTAGAAATTTCTATCTTAATGGGTGCCAAAGTTACACAAGACCTCTTAATAATATTTTTAATCGCTATCTCGGCAACCGTAAGTCCAAAAAATAAAAAGGTGTCAGATATGAGCGATTTGGCGTTCTAGCAGCATTTTGAAACATAGAAATTTCTATCTTAATGGGTGCCAAAGTTATACAAGACCTCTTAATAATATTTTTAATCGCTATCTCGGCAACCGTAAGTCCAAAAAATAAAAAGGTGTCAGATATGAGCGATTTGGCGTTCTAGCAGCATTTTGAAACATATTAGAAATTTCTATCTTAATGGGTGCCAAAGTTACACAAGACCTCTTAATAATATTTTTAATCGCTATCTCGGCAACCGTAAGTCCAAAAAATAAAAAGGTGTCAGATATGAGCGATTTGGCGTTCTAGCAGCATTTTGAAACATATTAGAAATTTCTATCTTAATGGGTGCCAAAGTTACACAAGACCTCTTAATAATATTTTTAATCGCTATCTCGGCAACCGTAAGTCCAAAAAATAAAAAGGTGTCAGATATGAGCGATTTGGCGTTCTAGCAGCATTTTGAAACATATTAGAAATTTCTATCTTAATGGGTGCCAAAGTTACACAAGACCTCTTAATAATATTTTTAATCGCTATCTCGGCAACCGTAAGTCCAAAAAATAAAAAGGTGTCAGATATGAGCGATTTGGCGTTCTAGCAGCATTTTGAAACATATTAGAAACTTCTATCTTAATGGGTGCCAAAGTTACACAAGACCTCTTAATAATATTTTTAATCGCTATCTCGGCAACCGTAAGTCTAAAAAATAAAAAGGTGTCAGATATGAGCGATTTGGCGTTCTAGCAGCATTTTGAAACATATTAGAAATTTCTATCTTAATGGGTGCCAAAGTTACACAAGACCTCTTAATAATATTTTTAATCGCTATCTCGGCAACCGTAAGTCCAAAAAATAAAAAGGTGTCAGATATGAGCGATTTGGCGTTCTAGCAGCATTTTGAAACATATTAGAAACTTCTATCTTAATGGGTGCCAAAGTTACACAAGACCTCTTAATAATATTTTTAATCGCTATCTCGGCAACCGTAAGTCTAAAAATAAAAAGGTGTCAGATATGAGCGATTTGGCGTTCTAGCAGCATTTTGAAACATATTAGAAATTTCTATCTTAATGGGTGCCAAAGTTACACAAGACCTCTTAATAATATTTTTAATCGCTATCTCGGCAACCGTAAGTCCAAAAAATAAAAAGGTGTCAGATATGAGCGATTTGGCGTTCTAGCAGCATTTTGAAACATATTAGAAATTTCTATCTTAATGGGTGCCAAAGTTATACAAGACCTCTTAATAATATTTTTAATCGCTATCTCGGCAACCGTAAGTCCAAAAAATAAAAAGGTGTCAGATATGAGCGATTTGGCGTTCTAGCAGCATTTTGAAACATATTAGAAATTTCTATCTTAATGGGTGCCAAAGTTACACAAGACCTCTTAATAATATTTTTAATCGCTATCTCGGCAACCGTAAGTCCAAAAAATAAAAAGGTGTCAGATATGAGCGATTTGGCGTTCTAGCAGCATTTTGAAACATATTAGAAATTTCTATCTTAATGGGTGCCAAAGTTACACAAGACCTCTTAATAATATTTTTAATCGCTATCTCGGCAACCGTAAGTCCAAAAAATAAAAAGGTGTCAGATATGAGCGATTTGGCGTTCTAGCAGCATTTTGAAACATATTAGAAATTTCTATCTTAATGGGTGCCAAAGTTACACAAGACCTCTTAATAATATTTTTAATCGCTATCTCGGCAACCGTAAGTCCAAAAAATAAAAAGGTGTCAGATATGAGCGATTTGGCGTTCTAGCAGCATTTTGAAACATATTAGAAATTTCTATCTTAATAGGTGCCAAAGTTACACAAGACCTCTTAATAATATTTTTAATCTCTATCTCGGTAACCGTAAGTCCAAAAAATAAAAAGGTGTCAGATATGAGCGATTTGGCGCTCTAGCAGCATTTTGAAACATATTAGAAATTTCTATCTTAATGGGTGCCAAAGTTACACAAGACCTCTTAATAATATTTTTAATCGCTATCTCGGCAACCGTAAGTCCAAAAAATAAAAAGGTGTCAGATATGAGCGATTTGGCGTTCTAGCAGCATTTTGAAACATATTAGAAATTTCTATCTTAATGGGTGCCAAAGTTATACAAGACCTCTTAATAATATTTTTAATCGCTATCTCGGCAACCGTAAGTCCAAAAAATAAAAAGGTGTCAGATATGAGCGATTTGGCGTTCTAGCAGCATTTTGAAACATATTAGAAATTTCTATCTTAATGGGTGCCAAAGTTACACAAGACCTCTTAATAATATTTTTAATCGCTATCTCGGCAACCGTAAGTCTAAAAAATAAAAAGGTGTCAGATATGAGCGATTTGGCGTTCTAGCAGCATTTTGAAACATATTAGAAATTTCTATCTTAATGGGTGCCAAAGTTACACAAGACCTCTTAATAATATTTTTAATCGCTATCTCGGCAACCGTAAGTCCAAAAAATAAAAAGGTGTCAGATATGAGCGATTTGGCGTTCTAGCAGCATTTTGAAACATATTAGAAATTTCTATCTTAATGGGTGCCAAAGTTATACAAGACCTCTTAATAATATTTTTAATCGCTATCTCGGCAACCGTAAGTCCAAAAAATAAAAAGGTGTCAGATATGAGCGATTTGGCGTTCTAGCAGCATTTTGAAACATATTAGAAATTTCTATCTTAATGGGTGCCAAAGTTACACAAGACCTCTTAATAATATTTTTAATCGCTATCTCGGCAACCGTAAGTCCAAAAAATAAAAAGGTGTCAGATATGAGCGATTTGGCGTTCTAGCAGCATTTGAAACATATTAGAAATTTCTATCTTAATGGGTGCCAAAGTTACACAAGACCTCTTAATAATATTTTTAATCGCTATCTCGGCAACCGTAAGTCCAAAAAAAATAAAAAGGTGTCAGATATGAGCGATTTGGCGTTCTAGCAGCATTTTGAAACATATTAGAAATTTCTATCTTAATGGGTGCCAAAGTTACACAAGACCTCTTAATAATATTTTTAATCGCTATCTCGGCAACCGTAAGTCCAAAAAATAAAAAGGTGTCAGATATGAGCGATTTGGCGTTCTAGCAGCATTTTGAAACATATTAGAAATTTCTATCTTAATAGGTGCCAAAGTTACACAAGACCTCTTAATAATATTTTTAATCTCTATCTCGGTAACCGTAAGTCCAAAAAATAAAAAGGTGTCAGATATGAGCGATTTGGCGCTCTAGCAGCATTTTGAAACATATTAGAAATTTCTATCTTAATGGGTGCCAAAGTTACACAAGACCTCTTAATAATATTTTTAATCGCTATCTCGGCAACCGTAAGTCCAAAAAATAAAAAGGTGTCAGATATGAGCGATTTGGCGTTCTAGCAGCATTTTGAAACATATTAGAAATTTCTATCTTAATGGGTGCCAAAGTTATACAAGACCTCTTAATAATATTTTTAATCGCTATCTCGGCAACCGTAAGTCCAAAAAATAAAAAGGTGTCAGATATGAGCGATTTGGCGTTCTAGCAGCATTTTGAAACATATTAGAAATTTCTATCTTAATGGGTGCCAAAGTTACACAAGACCTCTTAATAATATTTTTAATCGCTATCTCGGCAACCGTAAGTCTAAAAAATAAAAAGGTGTCAGATATGAGCGATTTGGCGTTCTAGCAGCATTTTGAAACATATTAGAAATTTCTATCTTAATGGGTGCCAAAGTTACACAAGACCTCTTAATAATATTTTTAATCGCTATCTCGGCAACCGTAAGTCCAAAAAATAAAAAGGTGTCAGATATGAGCGATTTGGCGTTCTAGCAGCATTTTGAAACATATTAGAAATTTCTATCTTAATGGGTGCCAAAGTTATACAAGACCTCTTAATAATATTTTTAATCGCTATCTCGGCAACCGTAAGTCCAAAAAATAAAAAGGTGTCAGATATGAGCGATTTGGCGTTCTAGCAGCATTTTGAAACATATTAGAAATTTCTATCTTAATGGGTGCCAAAGTTACACAAGACCTCTTAATAATATTTTTAATCGCTATCTCGGCAACCGTAAGTCCAAAAAATAAAAAGGTGTCAGATATGAGCGATTTGGCGTTCTAGCAGCATTTTGAAACATATTAGAAATTTCTATCTTAATGGGTGCCAAAGTTACACAAGACCTCTTAATAATATTTTTAATCGCTATCTCGGCAACCGTAAGTCCAAAAAATAAAAAGGTGTCAGATATGAGCGATTTGGCGTTCTAGCAGCATTTTGAAACATTAGAAATTTCTATCTTAATGGGTGCCAAAGTTACACAAGACCTCTTAATAATATTTTTAATCGCTATCTCGGCAACCGTAAGTCCAAAAAATAAAAAGGTGTCAGATATGAGCGATTTGGCGTTCTAGCAGCATTTTGAAACATATTAGAAATTTCTATCTTAATAGGTGCCAAAGTTACACAAGACCTCTTAATAATATTTTTAATCTCTATCTCGGTAACCGTAAGTCCAAAAAATAAAAAGGTGTCAGATATGAGCGATTTGGCGCTCTAGCAGCATTTTGAAACATATTAGAAATTTCTATCTTAATGGGTGCCAAAGTTACACAAGACCTCTTAATAATATTTTTAATCGCTATCTCGGCAACCGTAAGTCCAAAAAATAAAAAGGTGTCAGATATGAGCGATTTGGCGTTCTAGCAGCATTTTGAAACATATTAGAAATTTCTATCTTAATGGGTGCCAAAGTTATACAAGACCTCTTAATAATATTTTTAATCGCTATCTCGGCAACCGTAAGTCCAAAAAATAAAAAGGTGTCAGATATGAGCGATTTGGCGTTCTAGCAGCATTTTGAAACATATTAGAAATTTCTATCTTAATGGGTGCCAAAGTTACACAAGACCTCTTAATAATATTTTTAATCGCTATCTCGGCAGCCGTAAGTCCAAAAAATAAAAAGGTGTCAGATATGAGCGATTTGGCGTTCTAGCAGCATTTTGAAACAGATTAGAAATTTCTATCTTAATGGGTGCCAAAGTTACACAAGACCTCTTAATAATATTTTTAATCGCTATCTCGGCAACCGTAAGTCCAAAAAATAAAAAGGTGTCAGATATGAGCGATTTGGCGTTCTAGCAGCATTTTGAAACATATTAGAAATTTCTATCTTAATGGGTGCCAAAGTTACACAAGACCTCTTAATAATATTTTTAATCGCTATCTCGGCAACCGTAAGTCCAAAAAATAAAAAGGTGTCAGATATGAGCGATTTGGCGTTCTAGCAGCATTTTGAAACATATTAGAAATTTCTATCTTAATGGGTGCCAAAGTTACACAAGACCTCTTAATAATATTTTTAATCGCTATCTCGGCAACCGTAAGTCCAAAAAATACAAAGGTGTCAGATATGAGCGATTTGGCGTTCTAGCAGCATTTTGAAACATATTAGAAATTTCTATCTTAATGGGTGCCAAAGTTACACAAGACCTCTTAATAATATTTTTAATCGCTATCTCGGCAACCGTAAGTCCAAAAAATAAAAAGGTGTCAGATATGAGCGATTTGGCGTTCTAGCAGCATTTTGAAACATATTAGAAATTTCTATCTTAATGGGTGCCAAAGTTACACAAGACCTCTTAATAATATTTTTAATCGCTATCTCGGCAACCGTAAGTCCAAAAAATAAAAAGGTGTCAGATATGAGCGATTTGGCGTTCTAGCAGCATTTTGAAACATATTAGAAATTTCTATCTTAATGGGTGCCAAAGTTACACAAGACCTCTTAATAATATTTTTAATCGCTATCTCGGCAACCGTAAGTCCAAAAAATAAAAAGGTGTCAGATATGAGCGATTTGGCGTTCTAGCAGCATTTTGAAACATATTAGAAATTTCTATCTTAATGGGTGCCAAAGTTACACAAGACCTCTTAATAATATTTTTAATCGCTATCTCGGCAACCGTAAGTCCAAAAAATAAAAAGGTGTCAGATATGAGCGATTTGGCGTTCTAGCAGCATTTTGAAACATATTAGAAATTTCTATCTTAATGGGTGCCAAAGTTACACAAGACCTCTTAATAATATTTTTAATCCCTATCTCGGCAACCGTAAGTCCAAAAAATAAAAAGGTGTCAGATATGAGCGATTTGGCGTTCTAGCAGCATTTTGAAACATATTAGAAATTTCTATCTTAATGGGTGCCAAAGTTACACAAGACCTCTTAATAATATTTTTAATCGCTATCTCGGTAACCGTAAGTCCAAAAAATAAAAAGGTGTCAGATATGAGCGTTTTGGCGTTCTAGCAGCATTTTGAAACATATTAGAAATTTCTATCTTAATGGGTGCCAAAGTTACACAAGACCTCTTAATAATATTTTTAATCGCTATCTCGGTAACCGTAAGTCCAAAAAATAAAAAGGTGTCAGATATGAGCGATTTGGCGCTCTAGCAGCATTTTGAAACATATTAGAAATTTCTATCTTAATGGGTGCCAAAGTTACACAAGACCTCTTAATAATATTTTTAATCGCTATCTCGGCAACCGTAAGTCCAAAAAATAAAAAGGTGTCAGATATGAGCGATTTGGCGCTCTAGCAGCATTTTGAAACATATTAGAAATTTCTATCTTAATGGGTGCCAAAGTTACACAAGACCTCTTAATAATATTTTTAATCGCTATCTCGGCAACCGTAAGCCCAAAAAATAAAAAGGTGTCAGATATGAGCGATTTGGCGTTCTAGCAGCATTTGAAACATATTAGATATTTCTATCTTAATGGGTGCCAAAGTTACACAAGACCTCTTAATAATATTTTTAATCGCTATCTCGGCAACCGTAAGTCCAAAAAATAAAAAGGTGTCAGATATGAGCGATTTGGCGTTCTAGCAGCATTTTGAAACATATTAGAAATTTCTATCTTAATGGGTGCTAAAGTTACACAAGACCTCTTAATAATATTTTTAATCGCTATCTCGACAACCGTAAGTCCAAAAAATACAAAGGTGTCAGATATGAGCGATTTGGCGTTCTAGCAGCATTTTGAAACATATTAGAAATTTCTATTTTAATGGGTGCCAAAGTTACACAAGACCTCTTAATAATATTTTTAATCGCTATCTCGGCAACCGTAAGTCCAAAAAATAAAAAGGTGTCAGATATGAGCGATTTGGCGTTCTAGCAGCATTTTGAAACATATTAGAAATTTCTATCTTAATGGGTGCCAAAGTTACACAAGACCTCTTAATAATATTTTTAATCGCTATCTCGGCAACCGTAAGTCCAAAAAATAAAAAGGTGTCAGATATGAGCGATTTGGCGTTCTAGCAGCATTTTGAAACATATTAGAAATTTCTATCTTAATGGGTGCCAAAGTTATACAAGACCTCTTAATAATATTTTTAATCGCTATCTCGGCAACCGTAAGTCCAAAAAATAAAAAGGTGTCAGATATGAGCGATTTGGCGTTCTAGCAGCATTTTGAAACATATTAGAAATTTCTATCTTAATGGGTGCCAAAGTTACACAAGACCTCTTAATAATATTTTTAATCGCTATCTCGGCAACCGTAAGTCCAAAAAATAAAAAGGTGTCAGATATGAGCGATTTGGCGTTCTAGCAGCATTTTGAAACATATTAGAAATTTCTATCTTAATGGGTGCCAAAGTTACACAAGACCTCTTAATAATATTTTTAATCGCTATCTCGGCAACCGTAAGTCCAAAAAATAAAAAGGTGTCAGATATGAGCGATTTGGCGTTCTAGCAGCATTTTGAAACATATTAGAAATTTCTATCTTAATGGGTGCCAAAGTTACACAAGACCTCTTAATAATATTTTTAATCGCTATCTCGGCAACCGTAAGTCCAAAAAATAAAAAGGTGTCAGATATGAGCGATTTGGCGTTCTAGCAGCATTTTGAAACATATTAGAAATTTCTATCTTAATGGGTGCCAAAGTTACACAAGACCTCTTAATAATATTTTTAATCCCTATCTCGGCAACCGTAAGTCCAAAAAATAAAAAGGTGTCAGATATGAGCGATTTGGCGTTCTAGCAGCATTTTGAAACATATTAGAAATTTCTATCTTAATGGGTGCCAAAGTTACACAAGACCTCTTAATAATATTTTTAATCGCTATCTCGGTAACCGTAAGTCCAAAAAATAAAAAGGTGTCAGATATGAGCGTTTTGGCGTTCTAGCAGCATTTTGAAACATATTAGAAATTTCTATCTTAATGGGTGCCAAAGTTACACAAGACCTCTTAATAATATTTTTAATCGCTATCTCGGTAACCGTAAGTCCAAAAAATAAAAAGGTGTCAGATATGAGCGATTTGGCGCTCTAGCAGCATTTTGAAACATATTAGAAATTTCTATTTTGATGGGTGCCAAAGTTACACAAGACCTCTTAATAATATTTTTAATCGCTATCTCGGCAACCGTAAGTCCAAAAAATAAAAAGGTGTCAGATATGAGCGATTTGGCGCTCTAGCAGCATTTTGAAACATATTAGAAATTTCTATCTTAATGGGTGCCAAAGTTACACAAGACCTCTTAATAATATTTTTAATCGCTATCTCGGCAACCGTAAGTCCAAAAAATAAAAAGGTGTCAGATATGAGCGATTTGGCGTTCTAGCAGCATTTGAAACATATTAGAAATTTCTATCTTAATGGGTGCCAAAGTTACACAAGACCTCTTAATAATATTTTTAATCGCTATCTCGGCAACCGTAAGTCCAAAAAATAAAAAGGTGTCAGATATGAGCGATTTGGCGTTCTAGCAGCATTTTGAAACATATTAGAAATTTCTATCTTAATGGGTGCCAAAGTTACACAAGACCTCTTAATAATATTTTTAATCGCTATCTCGGCAACCGTAAGTCCAAAAAATAAAAAGGTGTCAGATATGAGCGATTTGGCGTTCTAGCAGCATTTTGAAACATATTAGAAATTTCTATCTTAATGGGTGCCAAAGTTACACAAGACCTCTTAATAATATTTTTAATCGCTATCTCGGCAACCGTAAGTCCAAAAAATAAAAAGGTGTCAGATATGAGCGATTTGGCGTTCTAGCAGCATTTTGAAACATATTAGAAATTTCTATCTTAATGGGTGCCAAAGTTACACAAGACCTCTTAATAATATTTTTAATCTCTATCTCGGTAACCGTAAGTCCAAAAAATAAAAAGGTGTCAGATATGAGCGATTTGGCGCTCTAGCAGCATTTTGAAACATATTAGAAATTTCTATCTTAATGGGTGCCAAAGTTACACAAGACCTCTTAATAATATTTTTAATCGCTATCTCGGCAACCGTAAGTCCAAAAAATAAAAAGGTGTCAGATATGAGCGATTTGGCGTTCTAGCAGCATTTTGAAACATATCAGAAATTTCTATCTTAATGGGTGCCAAAGTTATACAAGACCTCTTAATAATATTTTTAATCGCTATCTCGGCAACCGTAAATCCAAAAAATAAAAAGGTGTCAGATATGAGCGATTTGGCGTTCTAGCAGCATTTTGAAACATATTAGAAATTTCTATCTTAATGGGTGCCAAAGTTACACAAGACCTCTTAATAATATTTTTAATCGCTATCTCGGTAACCGTAAGTCCAAAAAATAAAAAGGTGTCAGATATGAGCGTTTTGGCGTTCTAGCAGCATTTTGAAACATATTAGAAATTTCTATCTTAATGGGTGCCAAAGTTACACAAGACCTCTTAATAATATTTTTAATCGCTATCTCGGTAACCGTAAGTCCAAAAAATAAAAAGGTGTCAGATATGAGCGATTTGGCGCTCTAGCAGCATTTTGAAACATATTAGAAATTTCTATTTTAATGGGTGCCAAAGTTACACAAGACCTCTTAATAATATTTTTAATCGCTATCTCGGCAACCGTAAGTCCAAAAAATAAAAAGGTGTCAGATATGAGCGATTTGGCGCTCTAGCAGCATTTTGAAACATATTAGAAATTTCTATCTTAATGGGTGCCAAAGTTACACAAGACCTCTTAATAATATTTTTAATCGCTATCTCGGCAACCGTAAGTCCAAAAAATAAAAAGGTGTCAGATATGAGCGATTTGGCGTTCTAGCAGCATTTGAAACATATTAGAAATTTCTATCTTAATGGGTGCCAAAGTTACACAAGACCTCTTAATAATATTTTTAATCGCTATCTCGGCAACCGTAAGTCCAAAAAATAAAAAGGTGTCAGATATGAGCGATTTGGCGTTCTAGCAGCATTTTGAAACATATTAGAAATTTCTATCTTAATGGGTGCCAAAGTTACACAAGACCTCTTAATAATATTTTTAATCGCTATCTCGGCAACCGTAAGTCCAAAAAATAAAAAGGTGTCAGATATGAGCGATTTGGCGTTCTAGCAGCATTTTGAAACATATTAGAAATTTCTATCTTAATGGGTGCCAAAGTTACACAAGACCTCTTAATAATATTTTTAATCGCTATCTCGGCAACCGTAAGTCCAAAAAATAAAAAGGTGTCAGATATGAGCGATTTGGCGTTCTAGCAGCATTTTGAAACATATTAGAAATTTCTATCTTAATGGGTGCCAAAGTTACACAAGACCTCTTAATAATATTTTTAATCTCTATCTCGGTAACCGTAAGTCCAAAAAATAAAAAGGTGTCAGATATGAGCGATTTGGCGCTCTAGCAGCATTTTGAAACATATTAGAAATTTCTATCTTAATGGGTGCCAAAGTTACACAAGACCTCTTAATAATATTTTTAATCGCTATCTCGGCAACCGTAAGTCCAAAAAATAAAAAGGTGTCAGATATGAGCGATTTGGCGTTCTAGCAGCATTTTGAAACATATTAGAAATTTCTATCTTAATGGGTGCCAAAGTTATACAAGACCTCTTAATAATATTTTTAATCGCTATCTCGGCAACCGTAAATCCAAAAAATAAAAAGGTGTCAGATATGAGCGATTTGGCGTTCTAGCAGCATTTTGAAACATATTAGAAATTTCTATCTTAATGGGTGCCAAAGTTACACAAGACCTCTTAATAATATTTTTAATCGCTATCTCGGTAACCGTAAGTCCAAGAAATAAAAAGGTGTCAGATATGAGCGTTTTGGCGTTCTAGCAGCATTTTGAAACATATTAGAAATTTCTATCTTAATGGGTGCCAAAGTTACACAAGACCTCTTAATAATATTTTTAATCGCTACCTCGGTAACCGTAAGTCCAAAAAATAAAAAGGTGTCAGATATGAGCGATTTGGCGCTCTAGCAGCATTTTGAAACATATTAGAAATTTCTATCTTAATGGGTGCCAAAGTTACACAAGACCTCTTAATAATATTTTTAATCGCTATCTCGGCAACCGTAAGTCCAAAAAATAAAAAGGTGTCAGATATGAGCGATTTGGCGCTCTAGCAGCATTTTGAAACATATTAGAAATTTCTATCTTAATGGGTGCCAAAGTTACACAAGACCTCTTAATAATATTTTTAATCGCTATCTCGGCAACCGTAAGTCCAAAAAATAAAAAGGTGTCAGATATGAGCGATTTGGCGCTCTAGCAGCATTTTGAAACATATTAGAAATTTCTATCTTAATGGGTGCCAAAGTTACACAAGACCTCTTAATAATATTTTTAATCGCTATCTCGGTAACCGTAAGTCCAAGAAATAAAAAGGTGTCAGATATGAGCGTTTTGGCGTTCTAGCAGCATTTTGAAACATATTAGAAATTTCTATCTTAATGGGTGCCAAAGTTACACAAGACCTCTTAATAATATTTTTAATCGCTACCTCGGTAACCGTAAGTCCAAAAAATAAAAAGGTGTCAGATATGAGCGATTTGGCGCTCTAGCAGCATTTTGACACATATTAGAAATTTCTATCTTAATGGGTGCCAAAGTTACACAAGACCTCTTAATAATATTTTTAATCGCTATCTCGGCAACCGTAAGTCCAAAAAATAAAAAGGTGTCAGATATGAGCGATTTGGCGCTCTAGCAGCATTTTGAAACATATTAGAAATTTCTATCTTAATGGGTGCCAAAGTTACACAAGACCTCTTAATAATATTTTTAATCGCTATCTCGGCAACCGTAAGTCCAAAAAATAAAAAGGTGTCAGATATGAGCGATTTGGCGTTCTAGCAGCATTTGAAACATATTAGAAATTTCTATCTTAATGGGTGCCAAAGTTACACAAGACCTCTTAATAATATTTTTAATCGCTATCTCGGCAACCGTAAGTCCAAAAAATAAAAAGGTGTCAGATATGAGCGATTTGGCGTTCTAGCAGCATTTTGAAACATATTAGAAATTTCTATCTTAATGGGTGCCAAAGTTACACAAGACCTCTTAATAACATTTTTAATCGCTATCTCGGCAACCGTAAGTCCAAAAAATAAAAAGGTGTCAGATATGAGCGATTTGGCGTTCTAGCAGCATTTTGAAACATATTAGAAATTTCTATCTTAATGGGTGCCAAAGTTACACAAGACCTCTTAATAATATTTTTAATCTCTATCTCGGTAACCGTAAGTCCAAAAAATAAAAAGGTGTCAGATATGAGCGATTTGGCGCTCTAGCAGCATTTTGAAACATATTAGAAATTTCTATCTTAATGGGTGCCAAAGTTACACAAGACCTCTTAATAATATTTTTAATCGCTATCTCGGCAACCGTAAGTCCAAAAAATAAAAAGGTGTCAGATATGAGCGATTTGGCGTTCTAGCAGCATTTTGAAACATATTAGAAATTTCTATCTTAATGGGTGCCAAAGTTATACAAGACCTCTTAATAATATTTTTAATCGCTATCTCGGCAACCGTAAGTCCAAAAAATAAAAAGGTGTCAGATATGAGCGATTTGGCGTTCTAGCAGCATTTTGAAACATATTAGAAATTTCTATCTTAATGGTTGCCAAAGTTACACAAGACCTCTTAATAATATTTTTAATCGCTATCTCGGCAACCGTAAGTCCAAAAAATAAAAAGGTGTCAGATATGAGCGATTTGGCGTTCTAGCAGCATTTTGAAACATATTAGAAATTTCTATCTTAATGGGTGCCAAAGTTACACAAGACCTCTTAATAATATTTTTAATCGCTATCTCGGTAACCGTAAGTCCAAAAAATAAAAAGGTGTCAGATATGAGCGATTTGGCGCTCTAGCAGCATTTTGAAACATATTAGAAATTTCTATCTTAATGGGTGCCAAAGTTACACAAGACCTCTTAATAATATTTTTAATCGCTATCTCGGCAACCGTAAGTCCAAAAAATAAAAAGGTGTCAGATATGAGCGATTTGGCGCTCTAGCAGCATTTTGAAACATATTAGAAATTTCTATCTTAATGGGTGCCAAAGTTACACAAGACCTCTTAATAATATTTTTAATCGCTATCTCGGCAACCGTAAGTCCAAAAAATAAAAAGGTGTCAGATATGAGCGATTTGGCGTTCTAGCAGCATTTGAAACATATTAGAAATTTCTATCTTAATGGGTGCCAAAGTTACACAAGACCTCTTAATAATATTTTTAATCGCTATCTCGGCAACCGTAAGTCCAAAAAATAAAAAGGTGTCAGATATGAGCGATTTGGCGTTCTAGCAGCATTTTGAAACATATTAGAAATTTCTATCTTAATGGGTGCCAAAGTTACACAAGACCTCTTAATAATATTTTTAATCGCTATCTCGGCAACCGTAAGTCCAAAAAATAAAAAGGTGTCAGATATGAGCGATTTGGCGTTCTAGCAGCATTTTGAAACATATTAGAAATTTCTATCTTAATGGGTGCCAAAGTTACACAAGACCTCTTAATAATATTTTTAATCGCTATCTCGGCAACCGTAAGTCCAAAAAATAAAAAGGTGTCAGATATGAGCGATTTGGCGTTCTAGCAGCATTTTGAAACATATTAGAAATTTCTATCTTAATGGGTGCCAAAGTTACACAAGACCTCTTAATAATATTTTTAATCTCTATCTCGGTAACCGTAAGTCCAAAAAATAAAAAGGTGTCAGATATGAGCGATTTGGCGCTCTAGCAGCATTTTGAAACATATTAGAAATTTCTATCTTAATGGGTGCCAAAGTTACACAAGACCTCTTAATAATATTTTTAATCGCTATCTCGGCAACCGTAAGTCCCAAAAAATAAAAAGGTGTCAGATATGAGCGATTTGGCGTTCTAGCAGCATTTTGAAACATATTAGAAATTTCTATCTTAATGGGTGCCAAAGTTATACAAGACCTCTTAATAATATTTTTAATCGCTATCTCGGCAACCGTAAGTCCAAAAAATAAAAAGGTGTCAGATATGAGCGATTTGGCGTTCTAGCAGCATTTTGAAACATATTAGAAATTTCTATCTTAATGGGTGCCAAAGTTACACAAGACCTCTTAATAATATTTTTAATCGCTACCTCGGTAACCGTAAGTCCAAAAAATAAAAAGGTTGTCAGATATGAGCGATTTGGCGCTCTAGCAGCATTTTGAAACATATTAGAAATTTCTATCTTAATGGGTGCCAAAGTTACACAAGACCTCTTAATAATATTTTTAATCGCTATCTCGGCAACCGTAAGTCCAAAAAATAAAAAGGTGTCAGATATGAGCGATTTGGCGCTCTAGCAGCATTTTGAAACATATTAGAAATTTCTATCTTAATGGGTGCCAAAGTTACACAAGACCTCTTAATAATATTTTTAATCGCTATCTCGGCAACCGTAAGTCCAAAAAATAAAAGGTGTCAGATATGAGCGATTTGGCGTTCTAGCAGCATTTGAAACATATTAGAAATTTCTATCTTAATGGGTGCCAAAGTTACACAAGACCTCTTAATAATATTCTTTAATCGCTATCTCGGCAACCGTAAGTCCAAAAAATAAAAAGGTGTCAGATATGAGCGATTTGGCGTTCTAGCAGCATTTTGAAACATATTAGAAATTTCTATCTTAATGGTGCCAAAGTTACACAAGACCTCTTAATAACATTTTTAATCGCTATCTCGGCAACCGTAAGTCCAAAAAATAAAAAGGTGTCAGATATGAGCGATTTGGCGTTCTAGCAGCATTTTGAAACATATTAGAAATTTCTATCTTAATGGGTGCCAAAGTTACACAAGACCTCTTAATAATATTTTTAATCTCTATCTCGGTAACCGTAAGTCCAAAAAATAAAAAGGTGTCAGATATGAGCGATTTGGCGCTCTAGCAGCATTTTGAAACATATTAGAAATTTCTATCTTAATGGGTGCCAAAGTTACACAAGACCTCTTAATAATATTTTTAATCGCTATCTCGGCAACCGTAAGTCCAAAAAATAAAAAGGTGTCAGATATGAGCGATTTGGCGTTCTAGCAGCATTTTGAAACATATTAGAAATTTCTATCTTAATGGGTGCCAAAGTTATACAAGACCTCTTAATAATATTTTTAATCGCTATCTCGGCAACCGTAAGTCCAAAAAATAAAAAGGTGTCAGATATGAGCGATTTGGCGTTCTAGCAGCATTTTGAAACATATTAGAAATTTCTATCTTAATGGGTGCCAAAGTTACACAAGACCTCTTAATAATATTTTTAATCGCTATCTCGGCAACCGTAAGTCCAAAAAATAAAAAGGTGTCAGATATGAGCGATTTGGCGTTCTAGCAGCATTTTGAAACATATTAGAAATTTCTATCTTAATGGGTGCCAAAGTTACACAAGACCTCTTAATAATATTTTTAATCGCTATCTCGGCAACCGTAAGTCCAAAAAATAAAAAGGTGTCAGATATGAGCGATTTGGCGTTCTAGCAGCATTTTGAAACATATTAGAAATTTCTATCTTAATGGGTGCCAAAGTTACACAAGACCTCTTAATAATATTTTTAATCTCTATCTCGGTAACCGTAAGTCCAAAAAATAAAAAGGTGTCAGATATGAGCGATTTGGCGCTCTAGCAGCATTTTGAAACATATTAGAAATTTCTATCTTAATGGGTGCCAAAGTTACACAAGACCTCTTAATAATATTTTTAATCGCTATCTCGGCAACCGTAAGTCCAAAAAATAAAAAGGTGTCAGATATGAGCGATTTGGCGTTCTAGCAGCATTTTGAAACATATTAGAAATTTCTATCTTAATGGGTGCCAAAGTTATACAAGACCTCTTAATAATATTTTTAATCGCTATCTCGGCAACCGTAAGTCCAAAAAATAAAAAGGTGTCAGATATGAGCGATTTGGCGTTCTAGCAGCATTTTGAAACATATTAGAAATTTCTATCTTAATGGGTGCCAAAGTTACACAAGACCTCTTAATAATATTTTTAATCGCTATCTCGGCAACCGTAAGTCCAAAAAATAAAAAGGTGTCAGATATGAGCGATTTGGCGTTCTAGCAGCATTTTGAAACATATTAGAAATTTCTATCTTAATGGGTGCCAAAGTTACACAAGACCTCTTAATAATATTTTTAATCGCTATCTCGGCAACCGTAAGTCCAAAAAATAAAAAGGTGTCAGATATGAGCGATTTGCGTTCTAGCAGCATTTTGAAACATATTAGAAATTTCTATCTTAATGGGTGCCAAAGTTACACAAGACCTCTTAATAATATTTTTAATCGCTATCTCGGCAACCGTAAGTCCAAAAAATAAAAAGGTGTCAGATATGAGCGATTTGGCGTTCTAGCAGCATTTGAAACATATTAGAAATTTCTATCTTAATGGGTGCCAAAGTTACACAAGACCTCTTAATAATATTTTTAATCGCTATCTCGGCAACCGTAAGTCCAAAAAATAAAAAGGTGTCAGATATGAGCGATTTGGCGTTCTAGCAGCATTTTGAAACATATTAGAAATTTCTATCTTAATGGGTGCCAAAGTTACACAAGACCTCTTAATAATATTTTTAATCGCTATCTCGGCAACCGTAAGTCCAAAAAATAAAAAGGTGTCAGATATGAGCGATTTGGCGTTCTAGCAGCATTTTGAAACATATTAGAAATTTCTATCTTAATGGGTGCCAAAGTTACTACAAGACCTCTTAATAATATTTTTAATCGCTATCTCGGCAACCGTAAGTCCAAAAAATAAAAAGGTGTCAGATATGAGCGATTTGGCGTTCTAGCAGCATTTTGAAACATATTAGAAATTTCTATCTTAATGGGTGCCAAAGTTACACAAGACCTCTTAATAATATTTTTAATCGCTATCTCGGCAACCGTAAGTCCAAAAAATAAAAAGGTGTCAGATATGAGCGATTTGGCGTTCTAGCAGCATTTTGAAACATATTAGAAATTTCTATCTTAATGGGTGCCAAAGTTACACAAGACCTCTTAATAATATTTTTAATCGCTATCTCGGCAACCGTAAGTCCAAAAAATAAAAAGGTGTCAGATATGAGCGATTTGGCGTTCTAGCAGCATTTTGAAACATATTAGAAATTTCTATCTTAATGGGTGCCAAAGTTACACAAGACCTCTTAATAATATTTTTAATCGCTATCTCGGCAACCGTAAGTCCAAAAAATAAAAAGGTGTCAGATATGAGCGATTTGGCGCTCTAGCAGCATTTTGAAACATATTAGAAATTTCTATCTTAATGGGTGCCAAAGTTACACAAGACCTCTTAATAATATTTTTAATCGCTATCTCGGCAACCGTAAGTCCAAAAAATAAAAAGGTGTCAGATATGAGCGATTTGGCGTTCTAGCAGCATTTTGAAACATATTAGAAATTTCTATCTTAATGGGTGCCAAAGTTATACAAGACCTCTTAATAATATTTTTAATCGCTATCTCGGCAACCGTAAGTCCAAAAAATAAAAAGGTGTCAGATATGAGCGATTTGGCGTTCTAGCAGCATTTGAAACATATTAGAAATTTCTATCTTAATGGGTGCCAAAGTTACACAAGACCTCTTAATAATATTTTTAATCGCTATCTCGGCAACCGTAAGTCCAAAAAATAAAAAGGTGTCAGATATGAGCGATTTGGCGTTCTAGCAGCATTTTGAAACATATTAGAAATTTCTATCTTAATGGGTGCCAAAGTTACACAAGACCTCTTAATAATATTTTTAATCGCTATCTCGGCAACCGTAAGTCCAAAAAATAAAAAGGTGTCAGATATGAGCGATTTGGCGTTCTAGCAGCATTTTGAAACATATTAGAAATTTCTATCTTAATGGGTGCCAAAGTTACACAAGACCTCTTAATAATATTTTTAATCGCTATCTCGGCAACCGTAAGTCCAAAAAATAAAAAGGTGTCAGATATGAGCGATTTGGCGTTCTAGCAGCATTTTGAAACATATTAGAAATTTCTATCTTAATGGGTGCCAAAGTTACACAAGACCTCTTAATAATATTTTTAATCGCTATCTCGGCAACCGTAAGTCCAAAAAATAAAAGGTGTCAGATATGAGCGATTTGGCGTTCTAGCAGCATTTTGAAACATATTAGAAATTTCTATCTTAATGGGTGCCAAAGTTACACAAGACCTCTTAATAATATTTTTAATCGCTATCTCGGCAACCGTAAGTCCAAAAAATAAAAAGGTGTCAGATATGAGCGATTTGGCGTTCTAGCAGCATTTTGAAACATATTAGAAATTTCTATCTTAATGGGTGCCAAAGTTATACAAGACCTCTTAATAATATTTTTAATCGCTATCTCGGCAACCGTAAGTCCAAAAAATAAAAAGGTGTCAGATATGAGCGATTTGGCGTTCTAGCAGCATTTTGAAACATATTAGAAATTTCTATCTTAATGGGTGCCAAAGTTACACAAGACCTCTTAATAATATTTTTAATCGCTATCTCGGCAACCGTAAGTCCAAAAAATAAAAAGGTGTCAGATATGAGCGATTGGCGTTCTAGCAGCATTTGAAACATATTAGAAATTTCTATCTTAATGGGTGCCAAGTTACACAAGACCTCTTAATAATATTTTAATCGCTATCTCGGCAACCGTAAGTCCAAAAAATAAAAAGGTGTCAGATATGAGCGATTTGGCGTTCTAGCAGCATTTTGAAACATATTAGAAATTTCTATCTTAATGGGTGCCAAAGTTACACAAGACCTCTTAATAATATTTTTAATCGCTATCTCGGCAACCGTAAGTCCAAAAAATAAAAAGGTGTCAGATATGAGCGATTTGGCGTTCTAGCAGCATTTTGAAACATATTAGAAATTTCTATCTTAATGGGTGCCAAAGTTACACAAGACCTCTTAATAATATTTTTAATCCCTATCTCGGCAACCGTAAGTCCAAAAAATAAAAAGGTGTCAGATATGAGCGATTTGGCGTTCTAGCAGCATTTTGAAACATATTAGAAATTTCTATCTTAATGGGTGCCAAAGTTACACAAGACCTCTTAATAATATTTTTAATCGCTATCTCGGCAACCGTAAGTCCAAAAAATAAAAAGGTGTCAGATATGAGCGATTTGGCGTTCTAGCAGCATTTTGAAACATATTAGAAATTTCTATCTTAATAGGTGCCAAAGTTACACAAGACCTCTTAATAATATATTTAATCGCTATCTCGGCAACCGTAAGTCCAAAAAATAAAAAAGTGTCAGATATGAGCGATTTGGCGTTCTAGCAGCATTTTGAAACATATTAGAAATTTCTATCTTAATGGGTGCCAAAGTTATACAAGACCTCTTAATAATATTTTTAATCGCTATCTCGGCAACCGTAAGTCCAAAAAATAAAAAGGTGTCAGATATGAGCGATTTGGCGTTCTAGCAGCATTTTGAAACATATTAGAAATTTCTATCTTAATGGGTGCCAAAGTTACACAAGACCTCTTAATAATATTTTAATCGCTATCTCGGCAACCGTAAGTCCAAAAAATAAAAAGGTGTCAGATATGAGCGATTTGGCGTTCTAGCAGCATTTTGAAACATATTAGAAATTTCTATCTTAATGGGTGCCAAAGTTACACAAGACCTCTTAATAATATTTTTAATCGCTATCTCGGCAACCGTAAGTCCAAAAAATAAAAAGGTGTCAGATATGAGCGATTTGGCGTTCTAGCAGCATTTTGAAACATATTAGAAATTTCTATCTTAATGGGTGCCAAAGTTACACAAGACCTCTTAATAATATTTTTAATCGCTATCTCGGCAACCGTAAGTCCAAAAAATAAAAAGGTGTCAGATATGAGCGATTTGGCGTTCTAGCAGCATTTTGAAACATATTAGAAATTTCTATCTTACTGGGTGCCAAAGTTACACAAGACCTCTTAATAATATTTTTAATCGCTATCTCGGCAACCGTAAGTCCAAAAAATAAAAAGGTGTCAGATATGAGCGATTTGGCGTTCTAGCAGCATTTTGAAACATATTAGAAATTTCTATCTTAATGGGTGCCAAAGTTACACAAGACCTCTTAATAATATTTTTAATCGCTATCTCGGCAACCGTAAGTCCAAAAAATAAAAAGGTGTCAGATATGAGCGATTTGGCGTTCTAGCAGCATTTTGAAACATATTAGAAATTTCTATCTTAATGGGTGCCAAAGTTACACAAGACCTCTTAATAATATTTTTAATCGCTATCTCGGCAACCGTAAGTCCAAAAAATAAAAAGGTGTCAGATATGAGCGATTTGGCGTTCTAGCAGCATTTTGAAACATATTAGAAATTTCTATCTTAATGGGTGCCAAAGTTACACAAGACCTCTTAATAATATTTTTAATCGCTATCTCGGCAACCGTAAGTCCAAAAAATAAAAAGTGTCAGATATGAGCGATTTGGCGTTCTAGCAGCATTTTGAAACATATTAGAAATTTCTATCTTAATGGGTGCCAAAGTTACACAAGACCTCTTAATAATATTTTAATCGCTATCTCGGCAACCGTAAGTCCAAAAAATAAAAAGGTGTCAGATATGAGCGATTTGGCGTTCTAGCAGCATTTTGAAACATATTAGAAATTTCTATCTTAATGGGTGCCAAAGTTACACAAGACCTCTTAATAATATTTTTAATCGCTATCTCGGCAACCGTAAGTCCAAAAAATAAAAAGGTGTCAGATATGAGCGATTTGGCGTTCTAGCAGCATTTTGAAACATATTAGAAATTTCTATCTTAATGGGTGCCAAAGTTACACAAGACCTCTTAATAATATTTTTAATCGCTATCTCGGCAACCGTAAGTCCAAAAAATAAAAAGGTGTCAGATATGAGCGATTTGGCGTTCTAGCAGCATTTTGAAACATATTAGAAATTTCTATCTTAATGGGTGCCAAAGTTACACAAGACCTCTTAATAATATTTTTAATCGCTATCTCGGCAACGGTAAGTCCAAAAAATAAAAAGGTGTCAGATATGAGCGATTTGGCGTTCTAGCAGCATTTTGAAACATATTAGAAATTTCTATCTTATGGGTGCCAAAGTTACACAAGACCTCTTAATAATATTTTTAATCGCTATCTCGGTAACCGTAAGTCCAAAAAATAAAAAGGTGTCAGATATGAGCGTTTTGGCGTTCTAGCAGCATTTTGAAACATATTAGAAACTTCTATCTTAATGGGTGCCAAAGTTACACAAGACCTCTTAATAATATTTTTAATCGCTATCTCGGTAACCGTAAGTCCAAAAAATAAAAAGGTGTCAGATATGAGCGATTTGGCGCTTTAGCAGCATTTTGAAACATATTAGAAATTTCTATCTTAATGGGTGCCAAAGTTACACAAGACCTCTTAATAATATTTTTAATCGCTATCTCGGCAACCGTAAGTCCAAAAAATAAAAAGGTGTCAGATATGAGCGATTTGGCGCTCTAGCAGCATTTTGAAACATATTAGAAATTTCTATCTTAATGGGTGCCAAGTTACACAAGACCTCTTAATAATATTTTTAATCGCTATCTCGGCAACCGTAAGTCCAAAAAATAAAAAGGTGTCAGATATGAGCGATTTGGCGTTCTAGCAGCATTTTGAAACATATTAGAAATTTCTATCTTAATGGGTGCCAAAGTTACACAAGACCTCTTAATAATATTTTTAATCGCTATCTCGGCAACCGTAAGTCCAAAAAATAAAAAGGTGTCAGATATGAGCGATTTGGCGTTCTAGCAGCATTTTGAAACATATTAGAAATTTCTATCTTAATGGGTGTCAAAGTTACACAAGACCTCTTAATAATATTTTTAATCGCTATCTCGGTAACCGTAAGTCCAAAAAATAAAAAGGTGTCAGACATGAGCGATTTGGCGCTCTAGCAGCATTTTGAAACATATTAGAAATTTCTATCTTAATGGGTGCCAAAGTTACACAAGACCTCTTAATAATATTTTTAATCGCTATCTCGGCAATCATAAGTCCAAAAAATAAAAAGGTGTCAGATATGAGCGATTTGGCGTTCTAGCAGCATTTTGAAACATATTAGAAATTTCTATCTTAATGGGTGCCTAAGTTACACAAGACCTCTTAATAATATTTTTAATCGCTATCTCGGCAACCGTAAGTCCAAAAAATAAAAAGGTGTCAGATATGAGCGATTTGGCGTTCTAGCAGCATTTTGAAACATATTAGAAATATCTATCTTAATGGGTGCCAAAGTTACACAAGACCTCTTAATAATATTTTTAATCTCTATCTCGGTAACCGTAAGTCCAAAAAATAAAAAGGTGTCAGATATGAGCGATTTGGCGCTCTAGCAGCATTTTGAAACATATTAGAAATTTCTATCTTAATTGGTGCCAAAGTTACACAAGACCTCTTAATAATATTTTTAATCGCTATCTCGGCAACCGTAAGTCCAAAAAATAAAAAGGTGTCAGATATGAGCATTTTGGCGTTCTAGCAGCATTTTGAAACATATTAGAAATTTCTATCTTAATGGGTGCCAAAGTTATACAAGACCTCTTAATAATATTTTTAATCGCTATCTCGGCAACCGTAAGTCCAAAAAATAAAAAGGTGTCAGATATGAGCGATTTGGCGTTCTAGCAGCATTTTGAAACATATTAGAAATTTCTATCTTAATGGGTGCCAAAGTTACACAAGACCTCTTAATAATATTTTTAATCGCTATCTCGGCAACCGTAAGTCCAAAAAATAAAAAGGTGTCAGATATGAGCGATTTGGCGTTCTAGCAGCATTTTGAAACATATTAGAAATTTCTATCTTAATGGGTGCCAAAGTTACACAAGACCTCTTAATAATATTTTTAATCGCTATCTCGGCAACCGTAAGTCCAAAAAATAAAAAGGTGTCAGATATGAGCGATTTGGCGTTCTAGTAGCATTTTGAAACATATTAGTAATTTCTATCTTAATGGGTGCCAAAGTTACACAAGACCTCTTAATAATATTTTTAATCGCTATCTCGGCAACCGTAAGTCCAAAAAATAAAAAGGTGTCAGATATGAGCGATTTGGCGTTCTAGCAGCATTTTGAAACATATTAGAAATTTCTATCTTAATGGGTGCCAAAGTTACACAAGACCTCTTAATAATATTTTTAATCGCTATCTCGGCAACCGTAAGTCCAAAAAATAAAAAGGTGTCAGATATGAGCGATTTGGCGTTCTAGCAGCATTTTGAAACATATTAGAAATTTCTATCTTAATGGGTGCCAAAGTTACACAAGACCTCTTAATAATATTTTTAATCGCTATCTCGGCAACCGTAAGTCCAAAAAATAAAAAGGTGTCAGATATGAGCGATTTGGCGTTCTAGCAGCATTTTGAAACATTATTAGAAATTTCTATCTTAATGGGTGCCAAAGTTACACAAGACCTCTTAATAATATTTTTAATCGCTATCTCAGCAACCGTAAGTCCAAAAAATAAAAAGGTGTCAGATATGAGCGATTTGGCGTTCTAGCAGCATTTTGAAACATATTAGAAATTTCTATCTTAATGGGTGCCAAAGTTACACAAGACCTCTTAATAATATTTTTAATCGCTATCTCGGCAACCGTAAGTCCAAAAAATAAAAAGGTGTCAGATATGAGCGATTTGGCGTTCTAGCAGCATTTTGAAACATATTAGAAATTTCTATCTTAATGGGTGCCAAAGTTATACAAGACCTCTTAATAATATTTTTAATCGCTATCTCGGCAACCGTAAGTCCAAAAAATAAAAAGGTGTCAGATATGAGCGATTTGGCGTTCTAGCAGCATTTTGAAACATATTAGAAATTTCTATCTTAATGGGTGCCAAAGTTACACAAGACCTCTTAATAATATTTTTAATCGCTATCTCAGGCAACCGTAAGTCCAAAAAATAAAAAGGTGTCAGATATGAGCGATTTGGCGTTCTAGCAGCATTTTGAAACATATTAGAAATTTCTATCTTAATGGGTGCCAAAGTTACACAAGACCTCTTAATAATATTTTTAATCGCTATCTCGGCAACCGTAAGTCCAAAAAATAAAAAGGTGTCAGATATGAGCGATTTGGCGTTCTAGCAGCATTTTGAAACATATTAGAAATTTCTATCTTAATGGGTGCCAAAGTTATACAAGACCTCTTAATAATATTTTTAATCGCTATCTCGGCAACCGTAAGTCCAAAAAATAAAAAGGTGTCAGATATGAGCGATTTGACGTTCTAGCAGCATTTTGAAACATATTAGAAATTTCTATCGTAATGGGTGCCAAAGTTACACAAGACCTCTTTATAATATTTTAATCGCTATCTCGGCAACCTGTAAGTCCAAAAAATAAAAAGGTGTCAGATATGAGCGATTTGGCGTTCTAGCAGCATTTTGAAACATATTAGAAATTTCTATCTTAATGGGTGCCAAAGTTACACAAGACCTCTTAATAATATTTTAATCGCTATCTCGGCAACCGTAAGTCCAAAAAATAAAAAGGTGTCAGATATGAGCGATTTGGCGTTCTAGCAGCATTTTGAAACATATTAGAAATTTCTATCTTAATGGGTGCCAAAGTTACACAAGACCTCTTAATAATATTTTTAATCGCTATCTCGGCAACCGTAAGTCCAAAAAATAAAAAGGTGTCAGATATGAGCGATTTGGCGTTCTAGCAGCATTTTGAAACATATTAGAAATTTCTATCTTAATGGGTGCCAAAGTTACACAAGACCTCTTAATAATATTTTTAATCGCTATCTCGGCAACCGTAAGTCCAAAAAATAAAAAGGTGTCCAGATATGAGCGATTTGGCGTTCTAGCAGCATTTTGAAACATATTAGAAATTTCTATCTTAATGGGTGCAAAGTTATACAAGACCCTCTTAATAATATTTTTAATCGCTATCTCGGCAACCGTAAGTCCAAAAAATAAAAAGGTGTCAGATATGAGCGATTTGGCGTTCTAGCAGCATTTTGAAACATATTAGAAATTTCTATCTTAATGGGTGCCAAAGTTACACAAGACCTCTTAATAATATTTTTAATCGCTATCTCGGCAACCGTAAGTCCAAAAAATAAAAAGGTGTCAGATATGAGCGATTTGGCGTTCTAGCAGCATTTTGAAACATATTAGAAATTTCTATCTTAATGGGTGCCAAAGTTACACAAGACCTCTTAATAATATTTTTAATCGCTATCTCGGCAACCGTAAGTCCAAAAAATAAAAAGGTGTCAGATATGAGCGATTTGGCGTTCTAGCAGCATTTTGAAACATATTAGAAATTTCTATCTTAATGGGTGCCAAGTTACACAAGACCTCTTAATAATATTTTTAATCGCTATCTCGGCAACCGTAAGTCCAAAAAATAAAAAGGTGTCAGATATGAGAGATTTGGCGTTCTAGCAGCATTTTGAAACATATTAGAAATTT
>JASERS010000076.1:0-34613 GCA_036711965.1 Onthophagus sagittarius | reverse complement strand
TATCTGACACCTTTTTATTTTTTGGACTTACGGTTACCGAGATAGCGATTAAAAATATTATTAAGAGGTCTTGTGTAACTTTGGCACCCATTAAGATAGAAATTTCTAATATGTTTCAAAATGCTGCTAGAACGCCAAATCGCTCATATCTGACACCTTTTTATTTTTTGGACTTACGGTTACCGAGATAGCGATTAAAAATATTATTAAGAGGTCTTGTGTAACTTTGGCACCCATTAAGATAGAAATTTCTAATATGTTTCAAAATGCTGCTAGAACGCCAAATCGCTCATATCTGACACCTTTTTATTTTTTGGACTTACGGTTACCGAGATAGCTGATTAAAAATATTATTAAGAGGTCTTGTGTAACTTTGGCACCCATTAAGATAGAAATTTCTAATATGTTTCAAAATGCTGCTAGAACGCCAAATCGCTCATATCTGACACCTTTTTATTTTTTGGACTTACGGTTACCGAGATAGCGATTAAAAATATTATTAAGAGGTCTTGTGTAACTTTGGCACCCATTAAGATAGAAATTTCTAATATGTTTCAAAATGCTGCTAGAACGCCAAATCGCTCATATCTGACACCTTTTTATTTTTTGGACTTACGGTTACCGAGATAGCGATTAAAAATATTATTAAGAGGTCTTGTGTAACTTTGGCACCCATTAAGATAGAAATTTCTAATATGTTTCAAAATGCTGCTAGAACGCCAAATCGCTCATATCTGACACCTTTTTATTTTTTGGACTTACGGTTACCGAGATAGCGATTAAAAATATTATTAAGAGGTCTTGTGTAACTTTGGCACCCATTAAGATAGAAATTTCTAATATGTTTCAAAATGCTGCTAGAACGCCAAATCGCTCATATCTGACACCTTTTTATTTTTTGGACTTACGGTTACCGAGATAGCGATTAAAAATATTATTAAGAGGTCTTGTGTAACTTTGGCACCCATTAAGATAGAAATTTCTAATATGTTTCAAAATGCTGCTAGAACGCCAAATCGCTCATATCTGACACCTTTTTATTTTTTGGACTTACGGTTACCGAGATAGCGATTAAAAATATTATTAAGAGGTCTTGTGTAACTTTGGCACCCATTAAGATAGAAATTTCTAATATGTTTCAAAATGCTGCTAGAACGCCAAATCGCTCATATCTGACACCTTTTTATTTTTTTGGACTTACGGTTACCGAGATAGCGATTAAAAATATTATTAAGAGGTCTTGTGTAACTTTGGCACCCATTAAGATAGAAATTTCTAATATGTTTCAAAATGCTGCTAGAACGCCAAATCGCTCATATCTGACACCTTTTTATTTTTTGGACTTACGGTTACCGAGATAGCGATTAAAAATATTATTAAGAGGTCTTGTGTAACTTTGGCACCCATTAAGATAGAAATTTCTAATATGTTTCAAAATGCTGCTAGAACGCCAAATCGCTCATATCTGACACCTTTTATTTTTTGGACTTACGGTTACCGAGATAGCGATTAAAAATATTATTAAGAGGTCTTGTGTAACTTTGGCACCCATTAAGATAGAAATTTCTAATATGTTTCAAAATGCTGCTAGAACGCCAAATCGCTCATATCTGACACCTTTTTATTTTTTGACTTACGGTACCGAGATAGCGATTAAAAAATTATTAAGAGGTCTTGTGTAACTTTGGCACCCATTAAGATAGAAATTTCTAATATGTTTCAAAATGCTGCTAGAACGCCAATCGCTCATATCTGACACCTTTTTATTTTTGGACTTACGGTTACCGAGATAGCGATTAAAAATATTATTAAGAGGTCTTGTGTAACTTTGGCACCCATTAAGATAGAAATTTCTAATATGTTTCAAAATGCTGCTAGAACGCCAAATCGCTCATATCTGACACCTTTTTATTTTTTGGACTTACGGTTACCGAGATAGCGATTAAAAATATTATTAAGAGGTCTTGTGTAACTTTGGCGCCCATTAAGATAGAAATTTCTAATATGTTTCAAAATGCTGCTAGAACGCCAAATCGCTCATATCTGACACCTTTTTATTTTTTGGACTTACGGTTACCGAGATAGCGATTAAACATATTATTAAGAGGTCTTGTGTAACTTCGGCACCCATTAAGATAGAAATTTCTAATATGTTTCAAAATGCTGCTAGAACGCCAAATCGCTCATATCTGACACCTTTTTATTTTTTGGACTTACGGTTACCGAGATAGCGATTAAAATATTATTAAGAGGTCTTGTGTAACTTTGGCACCATTAAGATAGAAATTTCTAATATGTTTCAAAATGCTGCTAGAACGCCAAATCGCTCATATCTGACACCTTTTTATTTTTTGGACTTACGGTTACCGAGATAGCGTTTAAAAAATATTATTAAGAGGTCTTGTGTAACTTTGGCACCCATTAAGATAGAAATTTCTAATATGTTTCAAAATGCTGCTAGAACGCCAATCGCTCATATC
Organism: Onthophagus sagittarius; assembly: GCA_036711965.1. NCBI lineage: Eukaryota > Metazoa > Arthropoda > Insecta > Coleoptera > Scarabaeidae > Onthophagus > Onthophagus sagittarius. Next base: position 32,133 of record JASERS010000076.1, on the reverse strand, counting down.
TGACACCTTTTTATTTTTTGGACTTACGGTTACCCGAGATAGCGATTAAAAAAATTATTAAGAGGTCTTGTGTAACTTTGGCACCCATTAAGATAGAAATTTCTAATATGTTTCAAAATGCTGCTAGAACGCCAAATCGCTCATATCTGACACCTTTTTATTTTTTGGACTTACGGTTACCGAGATAGCGATTAAAAATATTATTAAGAGGTCTTGTGTAACTTTGGCACCCATTAAGATAGAAATTTCTAATATGTTTCAAAATGCTGCTAGAACGCCAAATCGCTCATATCTGACACCTTTTTATTTTTGGACTTACGGTTACCGAGATAGCGATTAAAAATATTATTAAGAGGTCTTGTGTAACTTTGGCGCCCATTAAGATAGAAATTTCTAATATGTTTCAAAATGCTGCTAGAACGCCAAATCGCTCATATCTGACACCTTTTTATTTTTTGGACTTACGGTTACCGAGATAGCGATTAAACATATTATTAAGAGGTCTTGTGTAACTTCGGCACCCATTAAGATAGAAATTTCTAATATGTTTCAAAATGCTGCTAGAACGCCAAATCGCTCATATCTGACACCTTTTTATTTTTTGGACTTACGGTTACCGAGATAGCGATTAAAAATATTATTAAGAGGTCTTGTGTAACTTTGCGCACCCATTAAGATAGAAATTTCTAATATGTTTCAAAATGCTGTCTAGAACGCTAGATGCTCATATCTGACACCTTTTTATTTTTTGGACTTACGGTTACCGAGATAGCGATTAAAATATTATTAAAAGGTCTTGTGTAACTTTGGCACCCATTAAGATAGAAATTTCTAATATGTTTCAAAATGCTGCTAGAACGCCAAATCGCTCATATCTGACACCTTTTTATTTTTTGGACTTACGGTTACCGAGATAGCGTTTAAAAAATATTATTAAGAGGTCTTGTGTAACTTTGGCACCCATTAAGATAGAAATTTCTAATATGTTTCAAATGCTGCTAGAACGCCAAATCGCTCATATCTGACACCTTTTTATTTTTTGGACTTACGGTTACCGAGATAGCGATTAAAAATATTATTAAGAGGTCTTGTGTAACTTTGGCGCCCATTAAGATAGAAATTTCTAATATGTTTCAAAATGCTGCTAGAACGCCAAATCGCTCATATCTGACACCTTTTTATTTTTTGGACCTACGGTTACCGAGATAGCGATTAAACATATTATTAAGAGGTCTTGTGTAACTTTGGCACCCATTAAGATAGAAATTTCTAATATGTTTCAAAATTCTGCTAGAACGCCAAATCGCTCATACCTGACACCTTTTTATTTTTTGGACTTACGGTTACCGAGATAGCGATTAAAAATATTATTAAGAGGTCTTGTGTAACTTTGGCACCCATTAAGATAGAAATTTCTAATATGTTTCAAAATGCTGCTAGAACGCCAAATCGCTCATATCTGACACCTTTTTATTTTTTGGACTTACGGTTACCGAGATAGCGATTAAAAATATTATTAAGAGGTCTTGTGTAACTTTGGCACCCATTAAGATAGAAATTTCTAAAATGTTTCAAATGCTGCTAGAACGCCAAATCGCTCATATCTGACACCTTTTTATTTTTGGACTTACGGTTACCGAGATAGCGATTAAAAATATTATTAAAAGGTCTTGTGTAACTTTGGCACCCATTAAGATAGAAATTTCTAATATGTTTCAAAATGCTGCTAGAACGCCAAATCGCTCATATCTGACACCTTTTTATTTTTGACTTACGGTTACCGAGATAGCGTTTAAAAAATATTATTAAGAGGTCTTGTGTAACTTTGGCACCCATTAAGATAGAAATTTCTAATATGTTTCAAAATGCTGCTAGAACGCCAATCGCTCATATCTGACACCTTTTTATTTTTTGGACTTACGGTTACCGAGATAGCGATTAAAAATATTATTAAGAGGTCTTGTGTAACTTTGGCGCCCATTAAGATAGAAATTTCTAATATGTTTCAAAATGCTGCTAGAACGCCAAATCGCTCATATCTGACACCTTTTTATTTTTTGGACCTACGGTTACCGAGATAGCGATTAAACATATTATTAAGAGGTCTTGTGTAACTTTGGCACCCATTAAGATAGAAATTTCTAATATGTTTCAAAATTCTGCTAGAACGCCAAATCGCTCATACCTGACACCTTTTATTTTTTGGACTTACGGTTACCGAGATAGCGATTAAAATATTATTAAGAGGTCTTGTGTAACTTTGGCACCCATTAAGATAGAAATTTCTAATATGTTTCAAAATGCTGCTAGAACGCCAAATCGTCTCATATCTGACACCTTTTTATTTTTTGGACTTACGGTTACCGAGATAGCGATTAAAAATATTATTAAGAGGTCTTGTGTAACTTTGGCACCCATTAAGATAGAAATTTCTAAAATGTTTCAAAATGCTGCTAGAACGCCAAATCGCTCATATCTGACACCTTTTTATTTTTTGGACTTACGGTTACCGAGATAGCGATTAAAAATATTATTAAGAGGTCTTGTGTAACTTTGGCACCCATTAAGATAGAAATTTCTAATATGTTTCAAAATGCTGCTAGAACGCCAAACCGCTCATATCTGACACCTTTTGATTTTTTGGACTTACGGTTACCGAGATAGCGATTAAAAATACTATTAAGAGGTCTTGTGTAACTTTGGCACCCATTAAGATAGAAATTTCTAATATGTTTCAAAATGCTGCTAGAACGCCAAATCGCTCATATCTGACACCTTTTTATTTTTTGGACTTACGGTTACCGAGATAGCGTTTAAAAAATATTATTAAGAGGTCTTGTGTAACTTTGGCACCCATTAAGATAGAAATTTCTAATATGTTTCAAAATGCTGCTAGAACGCCAAATCGCTCATATCTGACACCTTTTTATTTTTTGGACTTACGGTTACCGAGATAGCGATTAAAATACTATTAAGAGGTCTTGTGTAACTTTGGCACCCATTAAGATAGAAATTTCTAATATGTTTCAAAATGCTGCTAGAACGCCAAATCGCTCATATCTGACACCTTTTATTTTTTGGACTTACGGTTACCGAGATAGCGCTTAAAAATATTATTAAGAGGTCTTGTGTAACTTTGGCACCCATTAAGATAGAAATTTCTAATATGTTTCAAAATGCTGCTAGAACGCCAAATCGCTCATATCTGACACCTTTTTATTTTTTGGACTTACGGTTACCGAGATAGCGTTTAAAAAATATTATTAAGAGGTCTTGTGTAACTTTGGCACCCATTAAGATAGAAATTTCTAATATGTTTCAAAATGCTGCTAGAACGCCAAATCGCTCATATCTGACACCTTTTTATTTTTTGGACTTACGGTTACCGAGATAGCGATTAAAAAAATTATTAAGAGGTCTTGTGTAACTTTGGCACCCATTAAGATAGAAATTTCTAATATGTTTCAAAATGCTGCTAGAACGCCAAATCGCTCATATCTGACACCTTTTTATTTTTTGGACTTACGGTTACCGAGATAGCGATTAAAAATATTATTAAGAGGTCTTGTGTAACTTTGGCACCCATTAAGATAGAAATTTCTAATATGTTTCAAAATGCTGCTAGAACGCCAAATCGCTCATATCTGACACCTTTTTATTTTTTGGACTTACGGTTACCGAGATAGCGATTAAAAATATTATTAAGAGGTCTTGTGTAACTTTGGCACCCATTAAGATAGAAATTTCTAATATGTTTCAAAATGCTGCTAGAACGCCAAATCGCTCATATCTGACACCTTTTTATTTTTTGGACTTACGGTTACCGAGATAGCGATTAAAAATATTATTAAGAGGTCTTGTGTAACTTTGGCACCCATTAAGATAGAAATTTCTAATATGTTTCAAAATGCTGCTAGAACGCCAAATCGCTCATATCTGACACCTTTTTATTTTTTGGACTTACGGTTACCGAGATAGCGATTAAAAATATTATTAAGAGGTCTTGTGTAACTTTGGCACCCATTAAGATAGAAATTTCTAATATGTTTCAAAATGCTGCTAGAACGCCAAATCGCTCATATCTGTCACCTTTTTATTTTTTGGACTTACGGTTACCGAGATAGCGATTAAAAATATTATTAAGAGGTCTTGTGTAACTTTGGCGCCCATTAAGATAGAAATTTCTAATATGTTTCAAAATGCTGCTAGAACGCCAAATCGCTCATATCTGACACCTTTTTATTTTTTGGACTTACGGTTACCGAGATAGCGATTAAACATATTATTAAGAGGTCTTGTGTAACTTTGGCACCATTAAGATAGAAATTTCTAATATGTTTCAAAATGCTGCTAGAACGCCAAATCGCTCGTACCTGACACCTTTTTATTTTTTGGACTTACGGTTACCGAGATAGCGATTAAAAATATTATTAAGAGGTCTTGTGTAACTTTGGCACCCATTAAGATAGAAATTTCTAATATGTTTCAAAATGCTGCTAGAACGCCAAATCGCTCATATCTGACACCTTTTTATTTTTTGGACTTACGGTTACCGAGATAGCGATTAAAAATATTATTAAGAGGTCTTGTGTAACTTTGGCACCCATTAAGATAGAAATTTCTAATATGTTTCAAAATGCTGCTAGAACGCCAAATCGCTCATATCTGACACCTTTTTATTTTTTGGACTTACGGTTACCGAGATAGCGATTAAAAATATTATTAAGAGGTCTTGTGTAACTTTGGCGCCCATTAAGATAGAAATTTCTAATATGTTTCAAAATGCTGCTAGAACGCCAAATCGCTCATATCTGACACCTTTTTATTTTTTGGACTTACGGTTACCGAGATAGCGATTAAACATATTATTAAGAGGTCTTGTGTAACTTCGGCACCCATTAAGATAGAAATTTCTAATATGTTTCAAAATGCTGCTAGAACGCCAAATCGCTCATATCTGACACCTTTTATTTTTGGACTTACGGTTACCGAGATAGCGATTAAAAATATTATTAAGAGGTCTTGTGTAACTTTGGCACCCATTAAGATAGAAATTTCTAATATGTTTCAAAATGCTGCTAGAACGCCAAATCGCTCATATCTGACACCTTTTTATTTTTTGGACTTACGGTTACCGAGATAGCGTTTAAAAAATATTATTAAGAGGTCTTGTGTAACTTTGGCACCCATTAAGATAGAAATTTCTAATATGTTTCTAAATGCTGCTAGAACGCCAAATCGCTCATATCTGACACCTTTTTATTTTTTGGACTTACGGTTACCGAGATAGCGATTAAAAAAATTATTAAGAGGTCTTGTGTAACTTTGGCACCCATTAAGATAGAAATTTCTAATATGTTTCAAAATGCTGCTAGAACGCCAAATCGCTCATATCTGACACCTTTTTATTTTTTGGACTTACGGTTACCGAGATAGCGATTAAAAATATTATTAAGAGGTCTTGTGTAACTTTGGCACCCATTAAGATAGAAATTTCTAATATGTTTCAAAATGCTGCTAGAACGCCAAATCGCTCATATCTGACACCTTTTTATTTTTTGGACTTACGGTTACCGAGATAGCGATTAAAAATATTATTAAGAGGTCTTGTGTAACTTTGGCGCCCATTAAGATAGAAATTTCTAATATGTTTCAAAATGCTGCTAGAACGCCAAATCGCTCATATCTGACACCTTTTTATTTTTTGGACTTACGGTTACCGAGATAGCGATTAAACATATTATTAAGAGGTCTTGTGTAACTTCGGCACCCATTAAGATAGAAATTTCTAATATGTTTCAAAATGCTGCTAGAACGCCAAATCGCTCATATCTGACACCTTTTTATTTTTTGGACTTACGGTTACCGAGATAGCGATTAAAAATATTATTAAGAGGTCTTGTGTAACTTTGGCACCCATTAAGATAGAAATTTCTAACATGTTTCAAAATGCTGCTAGAACGCCAAGATGCTCATATCTGACACCTTTTTATTTTTTGGACTTACGGTTACCGAGATAGCGATTAAAAATATTATTAAAAGTCTTGTGTAACTTTGGCACCCATTAAGATAGAAATTTCTAATATGTTTCAAAATGCTGCTAGAACGCCAAATCGCTCATATCTGACACCTTTTTATTTTTGGACTTACGGTTACCGAGATAGCGTTTTAAAAAATATTATTAAGAGGTCTTGTGTAACTTTGGCACCCATTAAGATAGAAATTTCTAATATGTTTCAAAATGCTGCTAGAACGCCAAATCGCTCATATCTGACACCTTTTTATTTTTTGGACTTACGGTTACCGAGATAGCGATTAAAAATATTATTAAGAGGTCTTGTGTAACTTTGGCGCCCATTAAGATAGAAATTTCTAATATGTTTCAAAATGCTGCTAGAACGCCAAATCGCTCATATCTGACACCTTTTTATTTTTTGGACTTACGGTTACCGAGATAGCGATTAAACATATTATTAAGAGGTCTTGTGTAACTTTGGCACCCATTAAGATAGAAATTTCTAATATGTTTCAAAATCTGCTAGAACGCCAAATCGCTCATACCTGACACCTTTTTATTTTTTGGACTTACGGTTACCGATGATAGCGATTAAAAATATTATTAAGAGGTCTTGTGTAACTTTGGCACCCATTAAGATAGAAATTTCTAATATGTTTCAAAATGCTGCTAGAACGCCAAATCGCTCATATCTGACACCTTTTTATTTTTTGGACTTACGGTTACCGAGATAGCGATTAAAAATATTATTAAGAGGTCTTGTGTAACTTTGGCACCCATTAAGATAGAAATTTCTAAAATGTTTCAAAATGCTGCTAGAACGCCATATCGCTCATATCTGACACCTTTTTATTTTTTGGACTTACGGTTACCGAGATAGCGATTAAAAATATTATTAAGAGGTCTTGTGTAACTTTGGCACCCATTAAGATAGAAATTTCTAATATGTTTCAAAATGCTGCTAGAACGCCAAACCGCTCATATCTGACACCTTTTTATTTTTTGGACTTACGGTTACCGAGATAGCGATTAAAAATACTATTAAGAGGTCTTGTGTAACTTTGGCACCCATTAAGATAGAAATTTCTAATATGTTTCAAAATGCTGCTAGAACGCCAAATCGCTCATATCTGACACCTTTTTATTTTTTGGACTTACGGTTACCGAGATAGCGTTTAAAAAATATTATTAAGAGGTCTTGTGTAACTTTGGCACCCATTAAGATAGAAATTTCTAATATGTTTCAAAATGCTGCTAGAACGCCAAATCGCTCATATCTGACACCTTTTTATTTTTTGACTTACGGTTACCGAGATAGCGATTAAAAATACTATTAAGAGGTCTTGTGTAACTTTGGCACCCATTAAGATAGAAATTTCTAATATGTTTCAAAATGCTGCTAGAACGCCAAATCGCTCATATCTGACACCTTTTTATTTTTTGGACTTACGGTTACCGAGATAGCGCTTAAAAATATTATTAAGAGGTCTTGTGTAACTTTGAGCACCCATTAAGATAGAAATTTCTAATATGTTTCAAAATGCTGCTAGAACGCCAAATCGCTCATATCTGACACCTTTTTATTTTTTGGACTTACGGTTACCGAGATAGCGTTTAAAAAATATTATTAAGAGGTCTTGTGTAACTTTGGCACCCATTAAGATAGAAATTTCTAATAGTTTCAAATGCTGCTAGAACGCCAATCGCTCATATCTGACACCTTTTTATTTTTGGACTTACGGTTACCGAGATAGCGATTAAAAATATTATTAAGAGGTCTTGTGTAACTTTGGTACCCATTAAGATAGAATTTCTAATATGTTTCAAAATGCTGCTAGAACGCCAAATCGCTCATATCTGACACCTTTTTATTTTTTGGACTTACGGTTACCGAGATAGCGATTAAAAATATTATTAAGAGGTCTTGTGTAACTTTGGCACCCATTAAGATAGAAATTTCTAATATGTTTCAAATGCTGCTAGAACGCCAAATCGCTCATATCTGACACCTTTTTATTTTTTGGACTTACGGTTACCGAGATAGCGATTAAAAATATTATTAAGAGGTCTTGTGTAACTTTGGCACCCATTAAGATAGAAATTTCTAATATGTTTCAAAATGCTGCTAGAACGCCAAATCGCTCATATCTGACACCTTTTATTTTTTGGACTTACGGTTACCGAGATAGCGTTTAAAAATATTATTAAGAAGTCTTGTGTAACTTTGGCACCCATTAAGATAGAAATTTCTAATATGTTTCAAAATGCTGCTAGAACGCCAAATCGCTCATATCTGACACCTTTTTATTTTTTGGACTTACGGTTACCGAGATAGCGATTAAAAAAATTATTAAGAGGTCTTGTGTAACTTTGGCACCCATTAAGATAGAAATTTCTAATATGTTTCAAAATGCTGCTAGAACGCCAAATCGCTCATATCTGACACCTTTTTATTTTTTGGACTTACGGTTCCGAGATAGCGATTAAAAATATTATTAAGAGGTCTTGTGTAACTTTGGCACCCATTAAGATAGAAATTTCTAATATGTTTCAAAATGCTGCTAGAACGCCAAATCGCTCATATCTGACACCTTTTATTTTTTGGACTTACGGTTACCGAGATAGCGATTAAAAATATTATTAAGAGGTCTTGTGTAACTTTGGCACCCATTAAGATAGAAATTTCTAATATGTTTCAAAATGCTGCTAGAACGCCAAATCGCTCATATCTGACACCTTTTTATTTTTTGGACTTACGGTTACCGAGATAGCGATTAAAAAATATTATTAAGAGGTCTTGTGTAACTTTGGCACCCATTAAGATAGAAATTTCTAATATGTTTCAAAATGCTGCTAGAACGCCAAATCGCTCATATCTGACACCTTTTTATTTTTGGACTTACGGTTACCGAGATAGCGATTAAAAATATTATTAAGAGGTCTTGTGTAACTTTGGCACCCATTAAGATAGAAATTTCTAATATGTTTCAAAATGCTGCTAGAACGCCAAATCGCTCATATCTGACACCTTTTTATTTTTTGGACTTACGGTTACCGAGATAGCGATTAAAAATATTATTAAGAGGTCTTGTGTAACTTTGGCGCCCATTAAGATAGAAATTTCTAATATGTTTCAAAATGCTGCTAGAACGCCAAATCGCTCATATCTGACACCTTTTTATTTTTTGGACTTACGGTTACCGAGATAGCGATTAAACATATTATTACAGAGGTCTTGTCGTAACTTTAACTTTGGCACCCATTAAGATAGAAATTTCTAATATGTTTCAAAATGCTGCTAGAACGCCAAATCGCTCATATCTGACACCTTTTTATTTTTTGGACTTACGGTTACCGAGATAGCGATTAAAAATATTATTAAGAGGTCTTGTGTAACTTTGGCACCCATTAAGATAGAAATTTCTAATATGTTTCAAAATGCTGCTAGAACGCCAAATCGCTCATATCTGACACCTTTTTATTTTTTGGACTTACGGTTACCGAGATAGCGATTAAAAATATTATTAAGAGGTCTTGTGTAACTTTGGCACCCATTAAGATAGAAATTTCTAATATGTTTCAAAATGCTGCTAGAACGCCAAATCGCTCATATCTGACACCTTTTTATTTTTTGGACTTACGGTTACCGAGATAGCGATTAAAAATATTATTAAGAGGTCTTGTGTAACTTTGGCACCCATTAAGATAGAAATTTCTAATATGTTTCAAAATGCTGCTAGAACGCCAAATCGCTCATATCTGACACCTTTTTATTTTTTGGACTTACGGTTACCGAGATAGCGATTAAAAATATTATTAAGAGGTCTTGTGTAACTTTGGCACCCATTAAGATAGAAATTTCTAATATGTTTCAAAATGCTGCTAGAACGCCAAATCGCTCATATCTGACACCTTTTTATTTTTTGGACTTACGGTTACCGAGATAGCGATTAAAAATATTATTAAGAGGTCTTGTGTAACTTTGGCACCCATTAAGATAGAAATTTCTAATATGTTTCAAAATGCTGCTAGAACGCCAAATCGCTCATATCTGACACCTTTTTATTTTTTGGACTTACGGTTACCGAGATAGCGATTAAAAATATTATTAAGAGGTCTTGTGTAACTTTGGCACCCATTAAGATAGAAATTTCTAATATGTTTCAAAATGCTGCTAGAACGCCAAATCGCTCATATCTGACACCTTTTTATTTTTTGGACTTACGGTTACCGAGATAGCGATTAAAAATATTATTAAGAGGTCTTGTGTAACTTTGGCACCCATTAAGATAGAAATTTCTAATATGTTTCAAAATGCTGCTAGAACGCCAAATCGCTCATATCTGACACCTTTTTATTTTTTGGACTTACGGTTACCGAGATAGCGATTAAAAATATTATTAAGAGGTCTTGTGTAACTTTGGCACCCATTAAGATAGAAATTTCTAATATGTTTCAAAATGCTGCTAGAACGCCAAATCGCTCATATCTGACACCTTTTTATTTTTTGGACTTACGGTTACCGAGATAGCGATTAAAAATATTATTAAGAGGTCTTGTGTAACTTTGGCACCCATTAAGATAGAAATTTCTAATATGTTTCAAAATGCTGCTAGAACGCCAAATCGCTCATATCTGACACCTTTTTATTTTTTGGACTTACGGTTACCGAGATAGCGATTAAAAATATTATTAAGAGGTCTTGTGTAACTTTGGCACCCATTAAGATAGAAATTTCTAATATGTTTCAAAATGCTGCTAGAACGCCAAATCGCTCATATCTGACACCTTTTTATTTTTTGGACTTACGGTTACCGAGATAGCGATTAAAAATATTATTAAGAGGTCTTGTGTAACTTTGGCACCCATTAAGATAGAAATTTCTAATATGTTTCAAAATGCTGCTAGAACGCCAAATCGCTCATATCTGACACCTTTTTATTTTTTGGACTTACGGTTACCGAGATAGCGATTAAAAATATTATTAAGAGGTCTTGTGTAACTTTGGCACCCATTAAGATAGAAATTTCTAATATGTTTCAAAATGCTGCTAGAACGCCAAATCGCTCATATCTGACACCTTTTTATTTTTTGGACTTACGGTTACCGAGATAGCGATTAAAAATATTATTAAGAGGTCTTGTGTAACTTTGGCACCCATTAAGATAGAAATTTCTAATATGTTTCAAAATGCTGCTAGAACGCCAAATCGCTCATATCTGACACCTTTTTATTTTTTGGACTTACGGTTACCGAGATAGCGATTAAAAATATTATTAAGAGGTCTTGTGTAACTTTGGCACCCATTAAGATAGAAATTTCTAATATGTTTCAAAATGCTGCTAGAACGCCAAATCGCTCATATCTGACACCTTTTTATTTTTTGGACTTACGGTTACCGAGATAGCGATTAAAAATATTATTAAGAGGTCTTGTGTAACTTTGGCACCCATTAAGATAGAAATTTCTAATATGTTTCAAAATGCTGCTAGAACGCCAAATCGCTCATATCTGACACCTTTTTATTTTTTGGACTTACGGTTACCGAGATAGCGATTAAAAATATTATTAAGAGGTCTTGTGTAACTTTGGCACCCATTAAGATAGAAATTTCTAATATGTTTCAAAATGCTGCTAGAACGCCAAATCGCTCATATCTGACACCTTTTTATTTTTTGGACTTACGGTTACCGAGATAGCGATTAAAAATATTATTAAGAGGTCTTGTGTAACTTTGGCACCCATTAAGATAGAAATTTCTAATATGTTTCAAAATGCTGCTAGAACGCCAAATCGCTCATATCTGACACCTTTTTATTTTTTGGACTTACGGTTACCGAGATAGCGATTAAAAATATTATTAAGAGGTCTTGTGTAACTTTGGCACCCATTAAGATAGAAATTTCTAATATGTTTCAAAATGCTGCTAGAACGCCAAATCGCTCATATCTGACACCTTTTTATTTTTTGGACTTACGGTTACCGAGATAGCGATTAAAAATATTATTAAGAGGTCTTGTGTAACTTTGGCACCCATTAAGATAGAAATTTCTAATATGTTTCAAAATGCTGCTAGAACGCCAAATCGCTCATATCTGACACCTTTTTATTTTTTGGACTTACGGTTACCGAGATAGCGATTAAAAATATTATTAAGAGGTCTTGTGTAACTTTGGCACCCATTAAGATAGAAATTTCTAATATGTTTCAAAATGCTGCTAGAACGCCAAATCGCTCATATCTGACACCTTTTTATTTTTTGGACTTACGGTTACCGAGATAGCGATTAAAAATATTATTAAGAGGTCTTGTGTAACTTTGGCACCCATTAAGATAGAAATTTCTAATATGTTTCAAAATGCTGCTAGAACGCCAAATCGCTCATATCTGACACCTTTTTATTTTTTGGACTTACGGTTACCGAGATAGCGATTAAAAATATTATTAAGAGGTCTTGTGTAACTTTGGCACCCATTAAGATAGAAATTTCTAATATGTTTCAAAATGCTGCTAGAACGCCAAATCGCTCATATCTGACACCTTTTTATTTTTTGGACTTACGGTTACCGAGATAGCGATTAAAAATATTATTAAGAGGTCTTGTGTAACTTTGGCACCCATTAAGATAGAAATTTCTAATATGTTTCAAAATGCTGCTAGAACGCCAAATCGCTCATATCTGACACCTTTTTATTTTTTGGACTTACGGTTACCGAGATAGCGATTAAAAATATTATTAAGAGGTCTTGTGTAACTTTGGCACCCATTAAGATAGAAATTTCTAATATGTTTCAAAATGCTGCTAGAACGCCAAATCGCTCATATCTGACACCTTTTTATTTTTTGGACTTACGGTTACCGAGATAGCGATTAAAAATATTATTAAGAGGTCTTGTGTAACTTTGGCACCCATTAAGATAGAAATTTCTAATATGTTTCAAAATGCTGCTAGAACGCCAAATCGCTCATATCTGACACCTTTTTATTTTTTGGACTTACGGTTACCGAGATAGCGATTAAAAATATTATTAAGAGGTCTTGTGTAACTTTGGCACCCATTAAGATAGAAATTTCTAATATGTTTCAAAATGCTGCTAGAACGCCAAATCGCTCATATCTGACACCTTTTTATTTTTTGGACTTACGGTTACCGAGATAGCGATTAAAAATATTATTAAGAGGTCTTGTGTAACTTTGGCACCCATTAAGATAGAAATTTCTAATATGTTTCAAAATGCTGCTAGAACGCCAAATCGCTCATATCTGACACCTTTTTATTTTTTGGACTTACGGTTACCGAGATAGCGATTAAAAATATTATTAAGAGGTCTTGTGTAACTTTGGCACCCATTAAGATAGAAATTTCTAATATGTTTCAAAATGCTGCTAGAACGCCAAATCGCTCATATCTGACACCTTTTTATTTTTTGGACTTACGGTTACCGAGATAGCGATTAAAAATATTATTAAGAGGTCTTGTGTAACTTTGGCACCCATTAAGATAGAAATTTCTAATATGTTTCAAAATGCTGCTAGAACGCCAAATCGCTCATATCTGACACCTTTTTATTTTTTGGACTTACGGTTACCGAGATAGCGATTAAAAATATTATTAAGAGGTCTTGTGTAACTTTGGCACCCATTAAGATAGAAATTTCTAATATGTTTCAAAATGCTGCTAGAACGCCAAATCGCTCATATCTGACACCTTTTTATTTTTTGGACTTACGGTTACCGAGATAGCGATTAAAAATATTATTAAGAGGTCTTGTGTAACTTTGGCACCCATTAAGATAGAAATTTCTAATATGTTTCAAAATGCTGCTAGAACGCCAAATCGCTCATATCTGACACCTTTTTATTTTTTGGACTTACGGTTACCGAGATAGCGATTAAAAATATTATTAAGAGGTCTTGTGTAACTTTGGCACCCATTAAGATAGAAATTTCTAATATGTTTCAAAATGCTGCTAGAACGCCAAATCGCTCATATCTGACACCTTTTTATTTTTTGGACTTACGGTTACCGAGATAGCGATTAAAAATATTATTAAGAGGTCTTGTGTAACTTTGGCACCCATTAAGATAGAAATTTCTAATATGTTTCAAAATGCTGCTAGAACGCCAAATCGCTCATATCTGACACCTTTTTATTTTTTGGACTTACGGTTACCGAGATAGCGATTAAAAATATTATTAAGAGGTCTTGTGTAACTTTGGCACCCATTAAGATAGAAATTTCTAATATGTTTCAAAATGCTGCTAGAACGCCAAATCGCTCATATCTGACACCTTTTTATTTTTTGGACTTACGGTTACCGAGATAGCGATTAAAAATATTATTAAGAGGTCTTGTGTAACTTTGGCACCCATTAAGATAGAAATTTCTAATATGTTTCAAAATGCTGCTAGAACGCCAAATCGCTCATATCTGACACCTTTTTATTTTTTGGACTTACGGTTACCGAGATAGCGATTAAAAATATTATTAAGAGGTCTTGTGTAACTTTGGCACCCATTAAGATAGAAATTTCTAATATGTTTCAAAATGCTGCTAGAACGCCAAATCGCTCATATCTGACACCTTTTTATTTTTTGGACTTACGGTTACCGAGATAGCGATTAAAAATATTATTAAGAGGTCTTGTGTAACTTTGGCACCCATTAAGATAGAAATTTCTAATATGTTTCAAAATGCTGCTAGAACGCCAAATCGCTCATATCTGACACCTTTTTATTTTTTGGACTTACGGTTACCGAGATAGCGATTAAAAATATTATTAAGAGGTCTTGTGTAACTTTGGCACCCATTAAGATAGAAATTTCTAATATGTTTCAAAATGCTGCTAGAACGCCAAATCGCTCATATCTGACACCTTTTTATTTTTTGGACTTACGGTTACCGAGATAGCGATTAAAAATATTATTAAGAGGTCTTGTGTAACTTTGGCACCCATTAAGATAGAAATTTCTAATATGTTTCAAAATGCTGCTAGAACGCCAAATCGCTCATATCTGACACCTTTTTATTTTTTGGACTTACGGTTACCGAGATAGCGATTAAAAATATTATTAAGAGGTCTTGTGTAACTTTGGCACCCATTAAGATAGAAATTTCTAATATGTTTCAAAATGCTGCTAGAACGCCAAATCGCTCATATCTGACACCTTTTTATTTTTTGGACTTACGGTTACCGAGATAGCGATTAAAAATATTATTAAGAGGTCTTGTGTAACTTTGGCACCCATTAAGATAGAAATTTCTAATATGTTTCAAAATGCTGCTAGAACGCCAAATCGCTCATATCTGACACCTTTTTATTTTTTGGACTTACGGTTACCGAGATAGCGATTAAAAATATTATTAAGAGGTCTTGTGTAACTTTGGCACCCATTAAGATAGAAATTTCTAATATGTTTCAAAATGCTGCTAGAACGCCAAATCGCTCATATCTGACACCTTTTTATTTTTTGGACTTACGGTTACCGAGATAGCGATTAAAAATATTATTAAGAGGTCTTGTGTAACTTTGGCACCCATTAAGATAGAAATTTCTAATATGTTTCAAAATGCTGCTAGAACGCCAAATCGCTCATATCTGACACCTTTTTATTTTTTGGACTTACGGTTACCGAGATAGCGATTAAAAATATTATTAAGAGGTCTTGTGTAACTTTGGCACCCATTAAGATAGAAATTTCTAATATGTTTCAAAATGCTGCTAGAACGCCAAATCGCTCATATCTGACACCTTTTTATTTTTTGGACTTACGGTTACCGAGATAGCGATTAAAAATATTATTAAGAGGTCTTGTGTAACTTTGGCACCCATTAAGATAGAAATTTCTAATATGTTTCAAAATGCTGCTAGAACGCCAAATCGCTCATATCTGACACCTTTTTATTTTTTGGACTTACGGTTACCGAGATAGCGATTAAAAATATTATTAAGAGGTCTTGTGTAACTTTGGCACCCATTAAGATAGAAATTTCTAATATGTTTCAAAATGCTGCTAGAACGCCAAATCGCTCATATCTGACACCTTTTTATTTTTTGGACTTACGGTTACCGAGATAGCGATTAAAAATATTATTAAGAGGTCTTGTGTAACTTTGGCACCCATTAAGATAGAAATTTCTAATATGTTTCAAAATGCTGCTAGAACGCCAAAT
This sequence comes from Onthophagus sagittarius, assembly GCA_036711965.1. Taxonomy (NCBI): domain Eukaryota; kingdom Metazoa; phylum Arthropoda; class Insecta; order Coleoptera; family Scarabaeidae; genus Onthophagus; species Onthophagus sagittarius. Next base: position 15,943 of record JASERS010000076.1, on the reverse strand, counting down.
CGCTCATATCTGACACCTTTTTATTTTTTGGACTTACGGTTACCGAGATAGCGATTAAAAATATTATTAAGAGGTCTTGTGTAACTTTGGCACCCATTAAGATAGAAATTTCTAATATGTTTCAAAATGCTGCTAGAACGCCAAATCGCTCATATCTGACACCTTTTTATTTTTTGGACTTACGGTTACCGAGATAGCGATTAAAAATATTATTAAGAGGTCTTGTGTAACTTTGGCACCCATTAAGATAGAAATTTCTAATATGTTTCAAAATGCTGCTAGAACGCCAAATCGCTCATATCTGACACCTTTTTATTTTTTGGACTTACGGTTACCGAGATAGCGATTAAAAATATTATTAAGAGGTCTTGTGTAACTTTGGCACCCATTAAGATAGAAATTTCTAATATGTTTCAAAATGCTGCTAGAACGCCAAATCGCTCATATCTGACACCTTTTTATTTTTTGGACTTACGGTTACCGAGATAGCGATTAAAAATATTATTAAGAGGTCTTGTGTAACTTTGGCACCCATTAAGATAGAAATTTCTAATATGTTTCAAAATGCTGCTAGAACGCCAAATCGCTCATATCTGACACCTTTTTATTTTTTGGACTTACGGTTACCGAGATAGCGATTAAAAATATTATTAAGAGGTCTTGTGTAACTTTGGCACCCATTAAGATAGAAATTTCTAATATGTTTCAAAATGCTGCTAGAACGCCAAATCGCTCATATCTGACACCTTTTTATTTTTTGGACTTACGGTTACCGAGATAGCGATTAAAAATATTATTAAGAGGTCTTGTGTAACTTTGGCACCCATTAAGATAGAAATTTCTAATATGTTTCAAAATGCTGCTAGAACGCCAAATCGCTCATATCTGACACCTTTTTATTTTTTGGACTTACGGTTACCGAGATAGCGATTAAAAATATTATTAAGAGGTCTTGTGTAACTTTGGCACCCATTAAGATAGAAATTTCTAATATGTTTCAAAATGCTGCTAGAACGCCAAATCGCTCATATCTGACACCTTTTTATTTTTTGGACTTACGGTTACCGAGATAGCGATTAAAAATATTATTAAGAGGTCTTGTGTAACTTTGGCACCCATTAAGATAGAAATTTCTAATATGTTTCAAAATGCTGCTAGAACGCCAAATCGCTCATATCTGACACCTTTTTATTTTTTGGACTTACGGTTACCGAGATAGCGATTAAAAATATTATTAAGAGGTCTTGTGTAACTTTGGCACCCATTAAGATAGAAATTTCTAATATGTTTCAAAATGCTGCTAGAACGCCAAATCGCTCATATCTGACACCTTTTTATTTTTTGGACTTACGGTTACCGAGATAGCGATTAAAAATATTATTAAGAGGTCTTGTGTAACTTTGGCACCCATTAAGATAGAAATTTCTAATATGTTTCAAAATGCTGCTAGAACGCCAAATCGCTCATATCTGACACCTTTTTATTTTTTGGACTTACGGTTACCGAGATAGCGATTAAAAATATTATTAAGAGGTCTTGTGTAACTTTGGCACCCATTAAGATAGAAATTTCTAATATGTTTCAAAATGCTGCTAGAACGCCAAATCGCTCATATCTGACACCTTTTTATTTTTTGGACTTACGGTTACCGAGATAGCGATTAAAAATATTATTAAGAGGTCTTGTGTAACTTTGGCACCCATTAAGATAGAAATTTCTAATATGTTTCAAAATGCTGCTAGAACGCCAAATCGCTCATATCTGACACCTTTTTATTTTTTGGACTTACGGTTACCGAGATAGCGATTAAAAATATTATTAAGAGGTCTTGTGTAACTTTGGCACCCATTAAGATAGAAATTTCTAATATGTTTCAAAATGCTGCTAGAACGCCAAATCGCTCATATCTGACACCTTTTTATTTTTTGGACTTACGGTTACCGAGATAGCGATTAAAAATATTATTAAGAGGTCTTGTGTAACTTTGGCACCCATTAAGATAGAAATTTCTAATATGTTTCAAAATGCTGCTAGAACGCCAAATCGCTCATATCTGACACCTTTTTATTTTTTGGACTTACGGTTACCGAGATAGCGATTAAAAATATTATTAAGAGGTCTTGTGTAACTTTGGCACCCATTAAGATAGAAATTTCTAATATGTTTCAAAATGCTGCTAGAACGCCAAATCGCTCATATCTGACACCTTTTTATTTTTTGGACTTACGGTTACCGAGATAGCGATTAAAAATATTATTAAGAGGTCTTGTGTAACTTTGGCACCCATTAAGATAGAAATTTCTAATATGTTTCAAAATGCTGCTAGAACGCCAAATCGCTCATATCTGACACCTTTTTATTTTTTGGACTTACGGTTACCGAGATAGCGATTAAAAATATTATTAAGAGGTCTTGTGTAACTTTGGCACCCATTAAGATAGAAATTTCTAATATGTTTCAAAATGCTGCTAGAACGCCAAATCGCTCATATCTGACACCTTTTTATTTTTTGGACTTACGGTTACCGAGATAGCGATTAAAAATATTATTAAGAGGTCTTGTGTAACTTTGGCACCCATTAAGATAGAAATTTCTAATATGTTTCAAAATGCTGCTAGAACGCCAAATCGCTCATATCTGACACCTTTTTATTTTTTGGACTTACGGTTACCGAGATAGCGATTAAAAATATTATTAAGAGGTCTTGTGTAACTTTGGCACCCATTAAGATAGAAATTTCTAATATGTTTCAAAATGCTGCTAGAACGCCAAATCGCTCATATCTGACACCTTTTTATTTTTTGGACTTACGGTTACCGAGATAGCGATTAAAAATATTATTAAGAGGTCTTGTGTAACTTTGGCACCCATTAAGATAGAAATTTCTAATATGTTTCAAAATGCTGCTAGAACGCCAAATCGCTCATATCTGACACCTTTTTATTTTTTGGACTTACGGTTACCGAGATAGCGATTAAAAATATTATTAAGAGGTCTTGTGTAACTTTGGCACCCATTAAGATAGAAATTTCTAATATGTTTCAAAATGCTGCTAGAACGCCAAATCGCTCATATCTGACACCTTTTTATTTTTTGGACTTACGGTTACCGAGAGATAGCGATTAAAAATATTATTAAGAGGTCTTGTGTAACTTTGGCACCCATTAAGATAGAAATTTCTAATATGTTTCAAAATGCTGCTAGAACGCCAAATCGCTCATATCTGACACCTTTTTATTTTTTGGACTTACGGTTACCGAGATAGCGATTAAAAATATTATTAAGAGGTCTTGTGTAACTTTGGCACCCATTAAGATAGAAATTTCTAATATGTTTCAAAATGCTGCTAGAACGCCAAATCGCTCATATCTGACACCTTTTTATTTTTTGGACTTACGGTTACCGAGATAGCGATTAAAAATATTATTAAGAGGTCTTGTGTAACTTTGGCACCCATTAAGATAGAAATTTCTAATATGTTTCAAAATGCTGCTAGAACGCCAAATCGCTCATATCTGACACCTTTTTATTTTTTGGACTTACGGTTACCGAGATAGCGATTAAAAATATTATTAAGAGGTCTTGTGTAACTTTGGCACCCATTAAGATAGAAATTTCTAATATGTTTCAAAATGCTGCTAGAACGCCAAATCGCTCATATCTGACACCTTTTTATTTTTTGGACTTACGGTTACCGAGATAGCGATTAAAAATATTATTAAGAGGTCTTGTGTAACTTTGGCACCCATTAAGATAGAAATTTCTAATATGTTTCAAAATGCTGCTAGAACGCCAAATCGCTCATATCTGACACCTTTTTATTTTTTGGACTTACGGTTACCGAGATAGCGATTAAAAATATTATTAAGAGGTCTTGTGTAACTTTGGCACCCATTAAGATAGAAATTTCTAATATGTTTCAAAATGCTGCTAGAACGCCAAATCGCTCATATCTGACACCTTTTTATTTTTTGGACTTACGGTTACCGAGATAGCGATTAAAAATATTATTAAGAGGTCTTGTGTAACTTTGGCACCCATTAAGATAGAAATTTCTAATATGTTTCAAAATGCTGCTAGAACGCCAAATCGCTCATATCTGACACCTTTTTATTTTTTGGACTTACGGTTACCGAGATAGCGATTAAAAATATTATTAAGAGGTCTTGTGTAACTTTGGCACCCATTAAGATAGAAATTTCTAATATGTTTCAAAATGCTGCTAGAACGCCAAATCGCTCATATCTGACACCTTTTTATTTTTTGGACTTACGGTTACCGAGATAGCGATTAAAAATATTATTAAGAGGTCTTGTGTAACTTTGGCACCCATTAAGATAGAAATTTCTAATATGTTTCAAAATGCTGCTAGAACGCCAAATCGCTCATATCTGACACCTTTTTATTTTTTGGACTTACGGTTACCGAGATAGCGATTAAAAATATTATTAAGAGGTCTTGTGTAACTTTGGCACCCATTAAGATAGAAATTTCTAATATGTTTCAAAATGCTGCTAGAACGCCAAATCGCTCATATCTGACACCTTTTTATTTTTTGGACTTACGGTTACCGAGATAGCGATTAAAAATATTATTAAGAGGTCTTGTGTAACTTTGGCACCCATTAAGATAGAAATTTCTAATATGTTTCAAAATGCTGCTAGAACGCCAAATCGCTCATATCTGACACCTTTTTATTTTTTGGACTTACGGTTACCGAGATAGCGATTAAAAATATTATTAAGAGGTCTTGTGTAACTTTGGCACCCATTAAGATAGAAATTTCTAATATGTTTCAAAATGCTGCTAGAACGCCAAATCGCTCATATCTGACACCTTTTTATTTTTTGGACTTACGGTTACCGAGATAGCGATTAAAAATATTATTAAGAGGTCTTGTGTAACTTTGGCACCCATTAAGATAGAAATTTCTAATATGTTTCAAAATGCTGCTAGAACGCCAAATCGCTCATATCTGACACCTTTTTATTTTTTGGACTTACGGTTACCGAGATAGCGATTAAAAATATTATTAAGAGGTCTTGTGTAACTTTGGCACCCATTAAGATAGAAATTTCTAATATGTTTCAAAATGCTGCTAGAACGCCAAATCGCTCATATCTGACACCTTTTTATTTTTTGGACTTACGGTTACCGAGATAGCGATTAAAAATATTATTAAGAGGTCTTGTGTAACTTTGGCACCCATTAAGATAGAAATTTCTAATATGTTTCAAAATGCTGCTAGAACGCCAAATCGCTCATATCTGACACCTTTTTATTTTTTGGACTTACGGTTACCGAGATAGCGATTAAAAATATTATTAAGAGGTCTTGTGTAACTTTGGCACCCATTAAGATAGAAATTTCTAATATGTTTCAAAATGCTGCTAGAACGCCAAATCGCTCATATCTGACACCTTTTTATTTTTTGGACTTACGGTTACCGAGATAGCGATTAAAAATATTATTAAGAGGTCTTGTGTAACTTTGGCACCCATTAAGATAGAAATTTCTAATATGTTTCAAAATGCTGCTAGAACGCCAAATCGCTCATATCTGACACCTTTTTATTTTTTGGACTTACGGTTACCGAGATAGCGATTAAAAATATTATTAAGAGGTCTTGTGTAACTTTGGCACCCATTAAGATAGAAATTTCTAATATGTTTCAAAATGCTGCTAGAACGCCAAATCGCTCATATCTGACACCTTTTTATTTTTTGGACTTACGGTTACCGAGATAGCGATTAAAAATATTATTAAGAGGTCTTGTGTAACTTTGGCACCCATTAAGATAGAAATTTCTAATATGTTTCAAAATGCTGCTAGAACGCCAAATCGCTCATATCTGACACCTTTTTATTTTTTGGACTTACGGTTACCGAGATAGCGATTAAAAATATTATTAAGAGGTCTTGTGTAACTTTGGCACCCATTAAGATAGAAATTTCTAATATGTTTCAAAATGCTGCTAGAACGCCAAATCGCTCATATCTGACACCTTTTTATTTTTTGGACTTACGGTTACCGAGATAGCGATTAAAAATATTATTAAGAGGTCTTGTGTAACTTTGGCACCCATTAAGATAGAAATTTCTAATATGTTTCAAAATGCTGCTAGAACGCCAAATCGCTCATATCTGACACCTTTTTATTTTTTGGACTTACGGTTACCGAGATAGCGATTAAAAATATTATTAAGAGGTCTTGTGTAACTTTGGCACCCATTAAGATAGAAATTTCTAATATGTTTCAAAATGCTGCTAGAACGCCAAATCGCTCATATCTGACACCTTTTTATTTTTTGGACTTACGGTTACCGAGATAGCGATTAAAAATATTATTAAGAGGTCTTGTGTAACTTTGGCACCCATTAAGATAGAAATTTCTAATATGTTTCAAAATGCTGCTAGAACGCCAAATCGCTCATATCTGACACCTTTTTATTTTTTGGACTTACGGTTACCGAGATAGCGATTAAAAATATTATTAAGAGGTCTTGTGTAACTTTGGCACCCATTAAGATAGAAATTTCTAATATGTTTCAAAATGCTGCTAGAACGCCAAATCGCTCATATCTGACACCTTTTTATTTTTTGGACTTACGGTTACCGAGATAGCGATTAAAAATATTATTAAGAGGTCTTGTGTAACTTTGGCACCCATTAAGATAGAAATTTCTAATATGTTTCAAAATGCTGCTAGAACGCCAAATCGCTCATATCTGACACCTTTTTATTTTTTGGACTTACGGTTACCGAGATAGCGATTAAAAATATTATTAAGAGGTCTTGTGTAACTTTGGCACCCATTAAGATAGAAATTTCTAATATGTTTCAAAATGCTGCTAGAACGCCAAATCGCTCATATCTGACACCTTTTTATTTTTTGGACTTACGGTTACCGAGATAGCGATTAAAAATATTATTAAGAGGTCTTGTGTAACTTTGGCACCCATTAAGATAGAAATTTCTAATATGTTTCAAAATGCTGCTAGAACGCCAAATCGCTCATATCTGACACCTTTTTATTTTTTGGACTTACGGTTACCGAGATAGCGATTAAAAATATTATTAAGAGGTCTTGTGTAACTTTGGCACCCATTAAGATAGAAATTTCTAATATGTTTCAAAATGCTGCTAGAACGCCAAATCGCTCATATCTGACACCTTTTTATTTTTTGGACTTACGGTTACCGAGATAGCGATTAAAAATATTATTAAGAGGTCTTGTGTAACTTTGGCACCCATTAAGATAGAAATTTCTAATATGTTTCAAAATGCTGCTAGAACGCCAAATCGCTCATATCTGACACCTTTTTATTTTTTGGACTTACGGTTACCGAGATAGCGATTAAAAATATTATTAAGAGGTCTTGTGTAACTTTGGCACCCATTAAGATAGAAATTTCTAATATGTTTCAAAATGCTGCTAGAACGCCAAATCGCTCATATCTGACACCTTTTTATTTTTTGGACTTACGGTTACCGAGATAGCGATTAAAAATATTATTAAGAGGTCTTGTGTAACTTTGGCACCCATTAAGATAGAAATTTCTAATATGTTTCAAAATGCTGCTAGAACGCCAAATCGCTCATATCTGACACCTTTTTATTTTTTGGACTTACGGTTACCGAGATAGCGATTAAAAATATTATTAAGAGGTCTTGTGTAACTTTGGCACCCATTAAGATAGAAATTTCTAATATGTTTCAAAATGCTGCTAGAACGCCAAATCGCTCATATCTGACACCTTTTTATTTTTTGGACTTACGGTTACCGAGATAGCGATTAAAAATATTATTAAGAGGTCTTGTGTAACTTTGGCACCCATTAAGATAGAAATTTCTAATATGTTTCAAAATGCTGCTAGAACGCCAAATCGCTCATATCTGACACCTTTTTATTTTTTGGACTTACGGTTACCGAGATAGCGATTAAAAATATTATTAAGAGGTCTTGTGTAACTTTGGCACCCATTAAGATAGAAATTTCTAATATGTTTCAAAATGCTGCTAGAACGCCAAATCGCTCATATCTGACACCTTTTTATTTTTTGGACTTACGGTTACCGAGATAGCGATTAAAAATATTATTAAGAGGTCTTGTGTAACTTTGGCACCCATTAAGATAGAAATTTCTAATATGTTTCAAAATGCTGCTAGAACGCCAAATCGCTCATATCTGACACCTTTTTATTTTTTGGACTTACGGTTACCGAGATAGCGATTAAAAATATTATTAAGAGGTCTTGTGTAACTTTGGCACCCATTAAGATAGAAATTTCTAATATGTTTCAAAATGCTGCTAGAACGCCAAATCGCTCATATCTGACACCTTTTTATTTTTTGGACTTACGGTTACCGAGATAGCGATTAAAAATATTATTAAGAGGTCTTGTGTAACTTTGGCACCCATTAAGATAGAAATTTCTAATATGTTTCAAAATGCTGCTAGAACGCCAAATCGCTCATATCTGACACCTTTTTATTTTTTGGACTTACGGTTACCGAGATAGCGATTAAAAATATTATTAAGAGGTCTTGTGTAACTTTGGCACCCATTAAGATAGAAATTTCTAATATGTTTCAAAATGCTGCTAGAACGCCAAATCGCTCATATCTGACACCTTTTTATTTTTTGGACTTACGGTTACCGAGATAGCGATTAAAAATATTATTAAGAGGTCTTGTGTAACTTTGGCACCCATTAAGATAGAAATTTCTAATATGTTTCAAAATGCTGCTAGAACGCCAAATCGCTCATATCTGACACCTTTTTATTTTTTGGACTTACGGTTACCGAGATAGCGATTAAAAATATTATTAAGAGGTCTTGTGTAACTTTGGCACCCATTAAGATAGAAATTTCTAATATGTTTCAAAATGCTGCTAGAACGCCAAATCGCTCATATCTGACACCTTTTTATTTTTTGGACTTACGGTTACCGAGATAGCGATTAAAAATATTATTAAGAGGTCTTGTGTAACTTTGGCACCCATTAAGATAGAAATTTCTAATATGTTTCAAAATGCTGCTAGAACGCCAAATCGCTCATATCTGACACCTTTTTATTTTTTGGACTTACGGTTACCGAGATAGCGATTAAAAATATTATTAAGAGGTCTTGTGTAACTTTGGCACCCATTAAGATAGAAATTTCTAATATGTTTCAAAATGCTGCTAGAACGCCAAATCGCTCATATCTGACACCTTTTTATTTTTTGGACTTACGGTTACCGAGATAGCGATTAAAAATATTATTAAGAGGTCTTGTGTAACTTTGGCACCCATTAAGATAGAAATTTCTAATATGTTTCAAAATGCTGCTAGAACGCCAAATCGCTCATATCTGACACCTTTTTATTTTTTGGACTTACGGTTACCGAGATAGCGATTAAAAATATTATTAAGAGGTCTTGTGTAACTTTGGCACCCATTAAGATAGAAATTTCTAATATGTTTCAAAATGCTGCTAGAACGCCAAATCGCTCATATCTGACACCTTTTTATTTTTTGGACTTACGGTTACCGAGATAGCGATTAAAAATATTATTAAGAGGTCTTGTGTAACTTTGGCACCCATTAAGATAGAAATTTCTAATATGTTTCAAAATGCTGCTAGAACGCCAAATCGCTCATATCTGACACCTTTTTATTTTTTGGACTTACGGTTACCGAGATAGCGATTAAAAATATTATTAAGAGGTCTTGTGTAACTTTGGCACCCATTAAGATAGAAATTTCTAATATGTTTCAAAATGCTGCTAGAACGCCAAATCGCTCATATCTGACACCTTTTTATTTTTTGGACTTACGGTTACCGAGATAGCGATTAAAAATATTATTAAGAGGTCTTGTGTAACTTTGGCACCCATTAAGATAGAAATTTCTAATATGTTTCAAAATGCTGCTAGAACGCCAAATCGCTCATATCTGACACCTTTTTATTTTTTGGACTTACGGTTACCGAGATAGCGATTAAAAATATTATTAAGAGGTCTTGTGTAACTTTGGCACCCATTAAGATAGAAATTTCTAATATGTTTCAAAATGCTGCTAGAACGCCAAATCGCTCATATCTGACACCTTTTTATTTTTTGGACTTACGGTTACCGAGATAGCGATTAAAAATATTATTAAGAGGTCTTGTGTAACTTTGGCACCCATTAAGATAGAAATTTCTAATATGTTTCAAAATGCTGCTAGAACGCCAAATCGCTCATATCTGACACCTTTTTATTTTTTGGACTTACGGTTACCGAGATAGCGATTAAAAATATTATTAAGAGGTCTTGTGTAACTTTGGCACCCATTAAGATAGAAATTTCTAATATGTTTCAAAATGCTGCTAGAACGCCAAATCGCTCATATCTGACACCTTTTTATTTTTTGGACTTACGGTTACCGAGATAGCGATTAAAAATATTATTAAGAGGTCTTGTGTAACTTTGGCACCCATTAAGATAGAAATTTCTAATATGTTTCAAAATGCTGCTAGAACGCCAAATCGCTCATATCTGACACCTTTTTATTTTTTGGACTTACGGTTACCGAGATAGCGATTAAAAATATTATTAAGAGGTCTTGTGTAACTTTGGCACCCATTAAGATAGAAATTTCTAATATGTTTCAAAATGCTGCTAGAACGCCAAATCGCTCATATCTGACACCTTTTTATTTTTTGGACTTACGGTTACCGAGATAGCGATTAAAAATATTATTAAGAGGTCTTGTGTAACTTTGGCACCCATTAAGATAGAAATTTCTAATATGTTTCAAAATGCTGCTAGAACGCCAAATCGCTCATATCTGACACCTTTTTATTTTTTGGACTTACGGTTACCGAGATAGCGATTAAAAATATTATTAAGAGGTCTTGTGTAACTTTGGCACCCATTAAGATAGAAATTTCTAATATGTTTCAAAATGCTGCTAGAACGCCAAATCGCTCATATCTGACACCTTTTTATTTTTTGGACTTACGGTTACCGAGATAGCGATTAAAAATATTATTAAGAGGTCTTGTGTAACTTTGGCACCCATTAAGATAGAAATTTCTAATATGTTTCAAAATGCTGCTAGAACGCCAAATCGCTCATATCTGACACCTTTTTATTTTTTGGACTTACGGTTACCGAGATAGCGATTAAAAATATTATTAAGAGGTCTTGTGTAACTTTGGCACCCATTAAGATAGAAATTTCTAATATGTTTCAAAATGCTGCTAGAACGCCAAATCGCTCATATCTGACACCTTTTTATTTTTTGGACTTACGGTTACCGAGATAGCGATTAAAAATATTATTAAGAGGTCTTGTGTAACTTTGGCACCCATTAAGATAGAAATTTCTAATATGTTTCAAAATGCTGCTAGAACGCCAAATCGCTCATATCTGACACCTTTTTATTTTTTGGACTTACGGTTACCGAGATAGCGATTAAAAATATTATTAAGAGGTCTTGTGTAACTTTGGCACCCATTAAGATAGAAATTTCTAATATGTTTCAAAATGCTGCTAGAACGCCAAATCGCTCATATCTGACACCTTTTTATTTTTTGGACTTACGGTTACCGAGATAGCGATTAAAAATATTATTAAGAGGTCTTGTGTAACTTTGGCACCCATTAAGATAGAAATTTCTAATATGTTTCAAAATGCTGCTAGAACGCCAAATCGCTCATATCTGACACCTTTTTATTTTTTGGACTTACGGTTACCGAGATAGCGATTAAAAATATTATTAAGAGGTCTCTGTGTAACTTTGGCACCCATTAAGATAGAAATTTCTAATATGTTTCAAAATGCTGCTAGAACGCCAAATCGCTCATATCTGACACCTTTTTATTTTTTGGACTTACGGTTACCGAGATAGCGATTAAAAATATTATTAAGAGGTCTTGTGTAACTTTGGCACCCATTAAGATAGAAATTTCTAATATGTTTCAAAATGCTGCTAGAACGCCAAATCGCTCATATCTGACACCTTTTTATTTTTTGGACTTACGGTTACCGAGATAGCGATTAAAAATATTATTAAGAGGTCTTGTGTAACTTTGGCACCCATTAAGATAGAAATTTCTAATATGTTTCAAAATGCTGCTAGAACGCCAAATCGCTCATATCTGACACCTTTTTATTTTTTGGACTTACGGTTACCGAGATAGCGATTAAAAATATTATTAAGAGGTCTTGTGTAACTTTGGCACCCATTAAGATAGAAATTTCTAATATGTTTCAAAATGCTGCTAGAACGCCAAATCGCTCATATCTGACACCTTTTTATTTTTTGGACTTACGGTTACCGAGATAGCGATTAAAAATATTATTAAGAGGTCTTGTGTAACTTTGGCACCCATTAAGATAGAAATTTCTAATATGTTTCAAAATGCTGCTAGAACGCCAAATCGCTCATATCTGACACCTTTTTATTTTTTGGACTTACGGTTACCGAGATAGCGATTAAAAATATTATTAAGAGGTCTTGTGTAACTTTGGCACCCATTAAGATAGAAATTTCTAATATGTTTCAAAATGCTGCTAGAACGCCAAATCGCTCATATCTGACACCTTTTTATTTTTTGGACTTACGGTTACCGAGATAGCGATTAAAAATATTATTAAGAGGTCTTGTGTAACTTTGGCACCCATTAAGATAGAAATTTCTAATATGTTTCAAAATGCTGCTAGAACGCCAAATCGCTCATATCTGACACCTTTTTATTTTTTGGACTTACGGTTACCGAGATAGCGATTAAAAATATTATTAAGAGGTCTTGTGTAACTTTGGCACCCATTAAGATAGAAATTTCTAATATGTTTCAAAATGCTGCTAGAACGCCAAATCGCTCATATCTGACACCTTTTTATTTTTTGGACTTACGGTTACCGAGATAGCGATTAAAAATATTATTAAGAGGTCTTGTGTAACTTTGGCACCCATTAAGATAGAAATTTCTAATATGTTTCAAAATGCTGCTAGAACGCCAAATCGCTCATATCTGACACCTTTTTATTTTTTGGACTTACGGTTACCGAGATAGCGATTAAAAATATTATTAAGAGGTCTTGTGTAACTTTGGCACCCATTAAGATAGAAATTTCTAATATGTTTCAAAATGCTGCTAGAACGCCAAATCGCTCATATCTGACACCTTTTTATTTTTTGGACTTACGGTTACCGAGATAGCGATTAAAAATATTATTAAGAGGTCTTGTGTAACTTTGGCACCCATTAAGATAGAAATTTCTAATATGTTTCAAAATGCTGCTAGAACGCCAAATCGCTCATATCTGACACCTTTTTATTTTTTGGACTTACGGTTACCGAGATAGCGATTAAAAATATTATTAAGAGGTCTTGTGTAACTTTGGCACCCATTAAGATAGAAATTTCTAATATGTTTCAAAATGCTGCTAGAACGCCAAATCGCTCATATCTGACACCTTTTTATTTTTTGGACTTACGGTTACCGAGATAGCGATTAAAAATATTATTAAGAGGTCTTGTGTAACTTTGGCACCCATTAAGATAGAAATTTCTAATATGTTTCAAAATGCTGCTAGAACGCCAAATCGCTCATATCTGACACCTTTTTATTTTTTGGACTTACGGTTACCGAGATAGCGATTAAAAATATTATTAAGAGGTCTTGTGTAACTTTGGCACCCATTAAGATAGAAATTTCTAATATGTTTCAAAATGCTGCTAGAACGCCAAATCGCTCATATCTGACACCTTTTTATTTTTTGGACTTACGGTTACCGAGATAGCGATTAAAAATATTATTAAGAGGTCTTGTGTAACTTTGGCACCCATTAAGATAGAAATTTCTAATATGTTTCAAAATGCTGCTAGAACGCCAAATCGCTCATATCTGACACCTTTTTATTTTTTGGACTTACGGTTACCGAGATAGCGATTAAAAATATTATTAAGAGGTCTTGTGTAACTTTGGCACCCATTAAGATAGAAATTTCTAATATGTTTCAAAATGCTGCTAGAACGCCAAATCGCTCATATCTGACACCTTTTTATTTTTTGGACTTACGGTTACCGAGATAGCGATTAAAAATATTATTAAGAGGTCTTGTGTAACTTTGGCACCCATTAAGATAGAAATTTCTAATATGTTTCAAAATGCTGCTAGAACGCCAAATCGCTCATATCTGACACCTTTTTATTTTTTGACTTACGGTTACCGAGATAGCGATTAAAAATATTATTAAGAGGTCTTGTGTAACTTTGGCACCCATTAAGATAGAAATTTCTAATATGTTTCAAAATGCTGCTAGAACGCCAAATCGCTCATATCTGACACCTTTTTATTTTTTGGACTTACGGTTACCGAGATAGCGATTAAAAATATTATTAAGAGGTCTTGTGTAACTTTGGCACCCATTAAGATAGAAATTTCTAATATGTTTCAAAATGCTGCTAGAACGCCAAATCGCTCATATCTGACACCTTTTTATTTTTTGGACTTACGGTTACCGAGATAGCGATTAAAAATATTATTAAGAGGTCTTGTGTAACTTTGGCACCCATTAAGATAGAAATTTCTAATATGTTTCAAAATGCTGCTAGAACGCCAAATCGCTCATATCTGACACCTTTTTATTTTTTGGACTTACGGTTACCGAGATAGCGATTAAAAATATTATTAAGAGGTCTTGTGTAACTTTGGCACCCATTAAGATAGAAATTTCTAATATGTTTCAAAATGCTGCTAGAACGCCAAATCGCTCATATCTGACACCTTTTTATTTTTTGGACTTACGGTTACCGAGATAGCGATTAAAAATATTATTAAGAGGTCTTGTGTAACTTTGGCACCCATTAAGATAGAAATTTCTAATATGTTTCAAAATGCTGCTAGAACGCCAAATCGCTCATATCTGACACCTTTTTATTTTTTGGACTTACGGTTACCGAGATAGCGATTAAAAATATTATTAAGAGGTCTTGTGTAACTTTGGCACCCATTAAGATAGAAATTTCTAATATGTTTCAAAATGCTGCTAGAACGCCAAATCGCTCATATCTGACACCTTTTTATTTTTTGGACTTACGGTTACCGAGATAGCGATTAAAAATATTATTAAGAGGTCTTGTGTAACTTTGGCACCCATTAAGATAGAAATTTCTAATATGTTTCAAAATGCTGCTAGAACGCCAAATCGCTCATATCTGACACCTTTTTATTTTTTGGACTTACGGTTACCGAGGTAGCGATTAAAAATATTATTAAGAGGTCTTGTGTAACTTTGGCACCCATTAAGATAGAAATTTCTAATATGTTTCAAAATGCTGCTAGAACGCCAAATCGCTCATATCTGACACCTTTTTATTTTTTGGACTTACGGTTACCGAGATAGCGATTAAAAATATTATTAAGAGGTCTTGTGTAACTTTGGCACCCATTAAGATAGAAATTTCTAATATGTTTCAAAATGCTGCTAGAACGCCAAATCGCTCATATCTGACACCTTTTTATTTTTTGGACTTACGGTTACCGAGATAGCGATTAAAAATATTATTAAGAGGTCTTGTGTAACTTTGGCACCCATTAAGATAGAAATTTCTAATATGTTTCAAAATGCTGCTAGAACGCCAAATCGCTCATATCTGACACCTTTTTATTTTTTGGACTTACGGTTACCGAGATAGCGATTAAAAATATTATTAAGAGGTCTTGTGTAACTTTGGCACCCATTAAGATAGAAATTTCTAATATGTTTCAAAATGCTGCTAGAACGCCAAATCGCTCATATCTGACACCTTTTTATTTTTGGACTTACGGTTACCGAGATAGCGATTAAAAATATTATTAAGAGGTCTTGTGTAACTTTGGCACCCATTAAGATAGAAATTTCTAATATGTTTCAAAATGCTGCTAGAACGCCAAATCGCTCATATCTGACACCTTTTTATTTTT
>JASERS010000075.1:0-34835 GCA_036711965.1 Onthophagus sagittarius | reverse complement strand
ACACCTTTTTATTTTTTGGACTTACGGTTACCGAGATAGCGATTAAAAATATTATTAAGAGGTCTTGTGTAACTTTGGCACCCGTTAAGATAGAAATTTCTAATATGTTTCAAAATGCTGCTAGAACGCCAAATCGCTCATATCTGACACCTTTTTATTTTTTGGACTTACGGTTACCGAGATAGCGATTAAAAATATTATTAAGAGGTCTTGTGTAACTTTGGCACCCGTTAAGATAGAAATTTCTAATATGTTTCAAAATGCTGCTAGAACGCCAAATCGCTCATATCTGACACCTTTTTATTTTTTGGACTTACGGTTACCGAGATAGCGATTAAAAATATTATTAAGAGGTCTTGTGTAACTTTGGCACCCGTTAAGATAGAAATTTCTAATATGTTTCAAAATGCTGCTAGAACGCCAAATCGCTCATATCTGACACCTTTTTATTTTTTGGACTTACGGTTACCGAGATAGCGATTAAAAATATTATTAAGAGGTCTTGTGTAACTTTGGCACCCGTTAAGATAGAAATTTCTAATATGTTTCAAAATGCTGCTAGAACGCCAAATCGCTCATATCTGACACCTTTTTATTTTTTGGACTTACGGTTACCGAGATAGCGATTAAAAATATTATTAAGAGGTCTTGTGTAACTTTGGCACCCGTTAAGATAGAAATTTCTAATATGTTTCAAAATGCTGCTAGAACGCCAAATCGCTCATATCTGACACCTTTTTATTTTTTGGACTTACGGTTACCGAGATAGCGATTAAAAATATTATTAAGAGGTCTTGTGTAACTTTGGCACCCGTTAAGATAGAAATTTCTAATATGTTTCAAAATGCTGCTAGAACGCCAAATCGCTCATATCTGACACCTTTTTATTTTTTGGACTTACGGTTACCGAGATAGCGATTAAAAATATTATTAAGAGGTCTTGTGTAACTTTGGCACCCGTTAAGATAGAAATTTCTAATATGTTTCAAAATGCTGCTAGAACGCCAAATCGCTCATATCTGACACCTTTTTATTTTTTGGACTTACGGTTACCGAGATAGCGATTAAAAATATTATTAAGAGGTCTTGTGTAACTTTGGCACCCGTTAAGATAGAAATTTCTAATATGTTTCAAAATGCTGCTAGAACGCCAAATCGCTCATATCTGACACCTTTTTATTTTTTGGACTTACGGTTACCGAGATAGCGATTAAAAATATTATTAAGAGGTCTTGTGTAACTTTGGCACCCGTTAAGATAGAAATTTCTAATATGTTTCAAAATGCTGCTAGAACGCCAAATCGCTCATATCTGACACCTTTTTATTTTTTGGACTTACGGTTACCGAGATAGCGATTAAAAATATTATTAAGAGGTCTTGTGTAACTTTGGCACCCGTTAAGATAGAAATTTCTAATATGTTTCAAAATGCTGCTAGAACGCCAAATCGCTCATATCTGACACCTTTTTATTTTTGGACTTACGGTTACCGAGATAGCGATTAAAAATATTATTAAGAGGTCTTGTGTAACTTTGGCACCCGTTAAGATAGAAATTTCTAATATGTTTCAAAATGCTGCTAGAACGCCAAATCGCTCATATCTGACACCTTTTTATTTTTTGGACTTACGGTTACCGAGATAGCGATTAAAAATATTATTAAGAGGTCTTGTGTAACTTTGGCACCCGTTAAGATAGAAATTTCTAATATGTTTCAAAATGCTGCTAGAACGCCAAATCGCTCATATCTGACACCTTTTTATTTTTTGGACTTACGGTTACCGAGATAGCGATTAAAAATATTATTAAGAGGTCTTGTGTAACTTTGGCACCCGTTAAGATAGAAATTTCTAATATGTTTCAAAATGCTGCTAGAACGCCAAATCGCTCATATCTGACACCTTTTTATTTTTTGGACTTACGGTTACCGAGATAGCGATTAAAAATATTATTAAGAGGTCTTGTGTAACTTTGGCACCCGTTAAGATAGAAATTTCTAATATGTTTCAAAATGCTGCTAGAACGCCAAATCGCTCATATCTGACACCTTTTTATTTTTTGGACTTACGGTTACCGAGATAGCGATTAAAATATTATTAAGAGGTCTTGTGTAACTTTGGCACCCGTTAAGATAGAAATTTCTAATATGTTTCAAAATGCTGCTAGAACGCCAAATCGCTCATATCTGACACCTTTTTATTTTTTGGACTTACGGTTACCGAGATAGCGATTAAAAATATTATTAAGAGGTCTTGTGTAACTTTGGCACCCGTTAAGATAGAAATTTCTAATATGTTTCAAAATGCTGCTAGAACGCCAAATCGCTCATATCTGACACCTTTTTATTTTTTGGACTTACGGTTACCGAGATAGCGATTAAAAATATTATTAAGAGGTCTTGTGTAACTTTGGCACCCGTTAAGATAGAAATTTCTAATATGTTTCAAAATGCTGCTAGAACGCCAAATCGCTCATATCTGACACCTTTTTATTTTTTGGACTTACGGTTACCGAGATAGCGATTAAAAATATTATTAAGAGGTCTTGTGTAACTTTGGCACCCGTTAAGATAGAAATTTCTAATATGTTTCAAAATGCTGCTAGAACGCCAAATCGCTCATATCTGACACCTTTTTATTTTTTGGACTTACGGTTACCGAGATAGCGATTAAAAATATTATTAAGAGGTCTTGTGTAACTTTGGCACCCGTTAAGATAGAAATTTCTAATATGTTTCAAAATGCTGCTAGAACGCCAAATCGCTCATATCTGACACCTTTTTATTTTTTGGACTTACGGTTACCGAGATAGCGATTAAAAATATTATTAAGAGGTCTTGTGTAACTTTGGCACCCGTTAAGATAGAAATTTCTAATATGTTTCAAAATGCTGCTAGAACGCCAAATCGCTCATATCTGACACCTTTTTATTTTTTGGACTTACGGTTACCGAGATAGCGATTAAAAATATTATTAAGAGGTCTTGTGTAACTTTGGCACCCGTTAAGATAGAAATTTCTAATATGTTTCAAAATGCTGCTAGAACGCCAAATCGCTCATATCTGACACCTTTTTATTTTTTGGACTTACGGTTACCGAGATAGCGATTAAAAATATTATTAAGAGGTCTTGTGTAACTTTGGCACCCGTTAAGATAGAAATTTCTAATATGTTTCAAAATGCTGCTAGAACGCCAAATCGCTCATATCTGACACCTTTTTATTTTTTGGACTTACGGTTACCGAGATAGCGATTAAAAATATTATTAAGAGGTCTTGTGTAACTTTGGCACCCGTTAAGATAGAAATTTCTAATATGTTTCAAAATGCTGCTAGAACGCCAAATCGCTCATATCTGACACCTTTTTATTTTTTGGACTTACGGTTACCGAGATAGCGATTAAAAATATTATTAAGAGGTCTTGTGTAACTTTGGCACCCGTTAAGATAGAAATTTCTAATATGTTTCAAAATGCTGCTAGAACGCCAAATCGCTCATATCTGACACCTTTTTATTTTTTGGACTTACGGTTACCGAGATAGCGATTAAAAATATTATTAAGAGGTCTTGTGTAACTTTGGCACCCGTTAAGATAGAAATTTCTAATATGTTTCAAAATGCTGCTAGAACGCCAAATCGCTCATATCTGACACCTTTTTATTTTTTGGACTTACGGTTACCGAGATAGCGATCAAAAATATTATTAAGAGGTCTTGTGTAACTTTGGCACCCGTTAAGATAGAAATTTCTAATATGTTTCAAAATGCTGCTAGAACGCCAAATCGCTCATATCTGACACCTTTTTATTTTTTGGACTTACGGTTACCGAGATAGCGATTAAAATATTATTAAGAGGTCTTGTGTAACTTTGGCACCCGTTAAGATAGAAATTTCTAATATGTTTCAAAATGCTGCTAGAACGCCAAATCGCTCATATCTGACACCTTTTTATTTTTTGGACTTACGGTTACCGAGATAGCGATTAAAAATATTATTAAGAGGTCTTGTGTAACTTTGGCACCCGTTAAGATAGAAATTTCTAATATGTTTCAAAATGCTGCTAGAACGCCAAATCGCTCATATCTGACACCTTTTTATTTTTTGGACTTACGGTTACCGAGATAGCGATTAAAAATATTATTAAGAGGTCTTGTGTAACTTTGGCACCCGTTAAGATAGAAATTTCTAATATGTTTCAAAATGCTGCTAGAACGCCAAATCGCTCATATCTGACACCTTTTTATTTTTTGGACTTACGGTTACCGAGATAGCGATTAAAAATATTATTAAGAGGTCTTGTGTAACTTTGGCACCCGTTAAGATAGAAATTTCTAATATGTTTCAAAATGCTGCTAGAACGCCAAATCGCTCATATCTGACACCTTTTTATTTTTTGGACTTACGGTTACCGAGATAGCGATTAAAAATATTATTAAGAGGTCTTGTGTAACTTTGGCACCCGTTAAGATAGAAACTTCTAATATGTTTCAAAATGCTGCTAGAACGCCAAATCGCTCATATCTGACACCTTTTTATTTTTTGGACTTACGGTTACCGAGATAGCGATAAAAATATTATTAAGAGGTCTTGTGTAACTTTGGCACCCGTTAAGATAGAAATTTCTAATATGTTTCAAAATGCTGCTAGAACGCCAAATCGCTCATATCTGACACCTTTTTATTTTTTGGACTTACGGTTACCGAGATAGCGATTAAGAATATTATTAAGAGGTCTTGTGTAACTTTGGCACCCGTTAAGATAGAAATTTCTAATATGTTTCAAAATGCTGCTAGAACGCCAAATCGCTCATATCTGACACCTTTTTATTTTTTGGACTTACGGTTACCGAGATAGCGATTAAAAATATTATTAAGAGGTCTTGTGTAACTTTGGCACCCGTTAAGATAGAAATTTCTAATATGTTTCAAAATGCTGCTAGAACGCCAAATCGCTCATATCTGACACCTTTTTATTTTTTGGACTTACGGTTACCGAGATAGCGATTAAAAATATTATTAAGAGGTCTTGTGTAACTTTGGCACCCGTTAAGATAGAAATTTCTAATATGTTTCAAAATGCTGCTAGAACGCCAAATCGCTCATATCTGACACCTTTTTATTTTTTGGACTTACGGTTACCGAGATAGCGATTAAAAATATTATTAAGAGGTCTTGTGTAACTTTGGCACCCGTTAAGATAGAAATTTCTAATATGTTTCAAAATGCTGCTAGAACGCCAAATCGCTCATATCTGACACCTTTTTATTTTTTGGACTTACGGTTACCGAGATAGCGATTAAAAATATTATTAAGAGGTCTTGTGTAACTTTGGCACCCGTTAAGATAGAAATTTCTAATATGTTTCAAAATGCTGCTAGAACGCCAAATCGCTCATATCTGACACCTTTTTATTTTTTGGACTTACGGTTACCGAGATAGCGATTAAAAATATTATTAAGAGGTCTTGTGTAACTTTGGCACCCGTTAAGATAGAAATTTCTAATATGTTTCAAAATGCTGCTAGAACGCCAAATCGCTCATATCTGACACCTTTTTATTTTTTGGACTTACGGTTACCGAGATAGCGATTAAAAATATTATTAAGAGGTCTTGTGTAACTTTGGCACCCGTTAAGATAGAAATTTCTAATATGTTTCAAAATGCTGCTAGAACGCCAAATCGCTCATATCTGACACCTTTTTATTTTTTGGACTTACGGTTACCGAGATAGCGATTAAAAATATTATTAAGAGGTCTTGTGTAACTTTGGCACCCGTTAAGATAGAAATTTCTAATATGTTTCAAAATGCTGCTAGAACGCCAAATCGCTCATATCTGACACCTTTTTATTTTTTGGACTTACGGTTACCGAGATAGCGATTAAAAATATTATTAAGAGGTCTTGTGTAACTTTGGCACCCGTTAAGATAGAAATTTCTAATATGTTTCAAAATGCTGCTAGAACGCCAAATCGCTCATATCTGACACCTTTTTATTTTTTGGACTTACGGTTACCGAGATAGCGATTAAAAATATTATTAAGAGGTCTTGTGTAACTTTGGCACCCGTTAAGATAGAAATTTCTAATATGTTTCAAAATGCTGCTAGAACGCCAAATCGCTCATATCTGACACCTTTTTATTTTTTGGACTTACGGTTACCGAGATAGCGATTAAAAATATTATTAAGAGGTCTTGTGTAACTTTGGCACCCGTTAAGATAGAAATTTCTAATATGTTTCAAAATGCTGCTAGAACGCCAAATCGCTCATATCTGACACCTTTTTATTTTTTGGACTTACGGTTACCGAGATAGCGATTAAAAATATTATTAAGAGGTCTTGTGTAACTTTGGCACCCGTTAAGATAGAAATTTCTAATATGTTTCAAAATGCTGCTAGAACGCCAAATCGCTCATATCTGACACCTTTTTATTTTTTGGACTTACGGTTACCGAGATAGCGATTAAAAATATTATTAAGAGGTCTTGTGTAACTTTGGCACCCGTTAAGATAGAAATTTCTAATATGTTTCAAAATGCTGCTAGAACGCCAAATCGCTCATATCTGACACCTTTTTATTTTTTGGACTTACGGTTACCGAGATAGCGATTAAAAATATTATTAAGAGGTCTTGTGTAACTTTGGCACCCGTTAAGATAGAAATTTCTAATATGTTTCAAAATGCTGCTAGAACGCCAAATCGCTCATATCTGACACCTTTTTATTTTTTGGACTTACGGTTACCGAGATAGCGATTAAAAATATTATTAAGAGGTCTTGTGTAACTTTGGCACCCGTTAAGATAGAAATTTCTAATATGTTTCAAAATGCTGCTAGAACGCCAAATCGCTCATATCTGACACCTTTTTATTTTTTGGACTTACGGTTACCGAGATAGCGATTAAAAATATTATTAAGAGGTCTTGTGTAACTTTGGCACCCGTTAAGATAGAAATTTCTAATATGTTTCAAAATGCTGCTAGAACGCCAAATCGCTCATATCTGACACCTTTTTATTTTTTGGACTTACGGTTACCGAGATAGCGATTAAAAATATTATTAAGAGGTCTTGTGTAACTTTGGCACCCGTTAAGATAGAAATTTCTAATATGTTTCAAAATGCTGCTAGAACGCCAAATCGCTCATATCTGACACCTTTTTATTTTTTGGACTTACGGTTACCGAGATAGCGATTAAAAATATTATTAAGAGGTCTTGTGTAACTTTGGCACCCGTTAAGATAGAAATTTCTAATATGTTTCAAAATGCTGCTAGAACGCCAAATCGCTCATATCTGACACCTTTTTATTTTTTGGACTTACGGTTACCGAGATAGCGATTAAAAATATTATTAAGAGGTCTTGTGTAACTTTGGCACCCGTTAAGATAGAAATTTCTAATATGTTTCAAAATGCTGCTAGAACGCCAAATCGCTCATATCTGACAACTTTTTATTTTTTGGACTTACGGTTACCGAGATAGCGATTAAAAATATTATTAAGAGGTCTTGTGTAACTTTGGCACCCGTTAAGATAGAAATTTCTAATATGTTTCAAAATGCTGCTAGAACGCCAAATCGCTCATATCTGACACCTTTTTATTTTTTGGACTTACGGTTACCGAGATAGCGATTAAAAATATTATTAAGAGGTCTTGTGTAACTTTGGCACCCGTTAAGATAGAAATTTCTAATATGTTTCAAAATGCTGCTAGAACGCCAAATCGCTCATATCTGACACCTTTTTATTTTTTGGACTTACGGTTACCGAGATAGCGATCAAAAATATTATTAAGAGGTCTTGTGTAACTTTGGCACCCGTTAAGATAGAAATTTCTAATATGTTTCAAAATGCTGCTAGAACGCCAAATCGCTCATATCTGACACCTTTTTATTTTTTGGACTTACGGTTACCGAGATAGCGATTAAGAATATTATTAAGAGGTCTTGTGTAACTTTGGCACCCGTTAAGATAGAAATTTCTAATATGTTTCAAAATGCTGCTAGAACGCCAAATCGCTCATATCTGACACCTTTTTATTTTTTGGACTTACGGTTACCGAGATAGCGATTAAAAATATTATTAAGAGGTCTTGTGTAACTTTGGCACCCGTTAAGATAGAAATTTCTAATATGTTTCAAAATGCTGCTAGAACGCCAAATCGCTCATATCTGACACCTTTTTATTTTTTGGACTTACGGTTACCGAGATAGCGATTAAAAATATTATTAAGAGGTCTTGTGTAACTTTGGCACCCGTTAAGATAGAAATTTCTAATATGTTTCAAAATGCTGCTAGAACGCCAAATCGCTCATATCTGACACCTTTTTATTTTTTGGACTTACGGTTACCGAGATAGCGATTAAAAATATTATTAAGAGGTCTTGTGTAACTTTGGCACCCGTTAAGATAGAAATTTCTAATATGTTTCAAAATGCTGCTAGAACGCCAAATCGCTCATATCTGACACCTTTTATTTTTTGGACTTACGGTTACCGAGATAGCGATTAAAAATATTATTAAGAGGTCTTGTGTAACTTTGGCACCCGTTAAGATAGAAATTTCTAATATGTTTCAAAATGCTGCTAGAACGCCAAATCGCTCATATCTGACACCTTTTTATTTTTTGGACTTACGGTTACCGAGATAGCGATTAAAAATATTATTAAGAGGTCTTGTGTAACTTTGGCACCCGTTAAGATAGAAATTTCTAATATGTTTCAAAATGCTGCTAGAACGCCAAATCGCTCATATCTGACACCTTTTTATTTTTTGGACTTACGGTTACCGAGATAGCGATTAAAAATATTATTAAGAGGTCTTGTGTAACTTTGGCACCCGTTAAGATAGAAATTTCTAATATGTTTCAAAATGCTGCTAGAACGCCAAATCGCTCATATCTGACACCTTTTTATTTTTTGGACTTACGGTTACCGAGATAGCGATTAAAAATATTATTAAGAGGTCTTGTGTAACTTTGGCACCCGTTAAGATAGAAATTTCTAATATGTTTCAAAATGCTGCTAGAACGCCAAATCGCTCATATCTGACACCTTTTTATTTTTTGGACTTACGGTTACCGAGATAGCGATTAAAAATATTATTAAGAGGTCTTGTGTAACTTTGGCACCCGTTAAGATAGAAATTTCTAATATGTTTCAAAATGCTGCTAGAACGCCAAATCGCTCATATCTGACACCTTTTTATTTTTTGGACTTACGGTTACCGAGATAGCGATTAAAAATATTATTAAGAGGTCTTGTGTAACTTTGGCACCCGTTAAGATAGAAATTTCTAATATGTTTCAAAATGCTGCTAGAACGCCAAATCGCTCATATCTGACACCTTTTTATTTTTTGGACTTACGGTTACCGAGATAGCGATTAAAAATATTATTAAGAGGTCTTGTGTAACTTTGGCACCCGTTAAGATAGAAATTTCTAATATGTTTCAAAATGCTGCTAGAACGCCAAATCGCTCATATCTGACACCTTTTTATTTTTTGGACTTACGGTTACCGAGATAGCGATTAAAAATATTATTAAGAGGTCTTGTGTAACTTTGGCACCCGTTAAGATAGAAATTTCTAATATGTTTCAAAATGCTGCTAGAACGCCAAATCGCTCATATCTGACACCTTTTTATTTTTTGGACTTACGGTTACCGAGATAGCGATTAAAAATATTATTAAGAGGTCTTGTGTAACTTTGGCACCCGTTAAGATAGAAATTTCTAATATGTTTCAAAATGCTGCTAGAACGCCAAATCGCTCATATCTGACACCTTTTTATTTTTTGGACTTACGGTTACCGAGATAGCGATTAAAAATATTATTAAGAGGTCTTGTGTAACTTTGGCACCCGTTAAGATAGAAATTTCTAATATGTTTCAAAATGCTGCTAGAACGCCAAATCGCTCATATCTGACACCTTTTTATTTTTTGGACTTACGGTTACCGAGATAGCGATTAAAAATATTATTAAGAGGTCTTGTGTAACTTTGGCACCCGTTAAGATAGAAACTTCTAATATGTTTCAAAATGCTGCTAGAACGCCAAATCGCTCATATCTGACACCTTTTTATTTTTTGGACTTACGGTTACCGAGATAGCGATCAAAAATATTATTAAGAGGTCTTGTGTAACTTTGGCACCCGTTAAGATAGAAATTTCTAATATGTTTCAAAATGCTGCTAGAACGCCAAATCGCTCATATCTGACACCTTTTTATTTTTTGGACTTACGGTTACCGAGATAGCGATTAAAAATATTATTAAGAGGTCTTGTGTAACTTTGGCACCCGTTAAGATAGAAATTTCTAATATGTTTCAAAATGCTGCTAGAACGCCAAATCGCTCATATCTGACACCTTTTTATTTTTTGGACTTACGGTTACCGAGATAGCGATTAAGAATATTATTAAGAGGTCTTGTGTAACTTTGGCACCCGTTAAGATAGAAATTTCTAATATGTTTCAAAATGCTGCTAGAACGCCAAATCGCTCATATCTGACACCTTTTTATTTTTTGGACTTACGGTTACCGAGATAGCGATTAAAAATATTATTAAGAGGTCTTGTGTAACTTTGGCACCCGTTAAGATAGAAATTTCTAATATGTTTCAAAATGCTGCTAGAACGCCAAATCGCTCATATCTGACACCTTTTTATTTTTTGGACTTACGGTTACCGAGATAGCGATTAAAAATATTATTAAGAGGTCTTGTGTAACTTTGGCACCCGTTAAGATAGAAAATTCTAATATGTTTCAAAATGCTGCTAGAACGCCAAATCGCTCATATCTGACACCTTTTTATTTTTTGGACTTACGGTTACCGAGATAGCGATTAAAAATATTATTAAGAGGTCTTGTGTAACTTTGGCACCCGTTAAGATAGAAATTTCTAATATGTTTCAAAATGCTGCTAGAACGCCAAATCGCTCATATCTGACACCTTTTTATTTTTTGGACTTACGGTTACCGAGATAGCGATTAAGAATATTATTAAGAGGTCTTGTGTAACTTTGGCACCCGTTAAGATAGAAATTTCTAATATGTTTCAAAATGCTGCTAGAACGCCAAATCGCTCATATCTGACACCTTTTTATTTTTTGGACTTACGGTTACCGAGATAGCGATTAAAAATATTATTAAGAGGTCTTGTGTAACTTTGGCACCCGTTAAGATAGAAATTTCTAATATGTTTCAAAATGCTGCTAGAACGCCAAATCGCTCATATCTGACACCTTTTTATTTTTTGGACTTACGGTTACCGAGATAGCGATTAAAAATATTATTAAGAGGTCTTGTGTAACTTTGGCACCCGTTAAGATAGAAATTTCTAATATGTTTCAAAATGCTGCTAGAACGCCAAATCGCTCATATCTGACACCTTTTTATTTTTTGGACTTACGGTTACCGAGATAGCGATCAAAAATATTATTAAGAGGTCTTGTGTAACTTTGGCACCCGTTAAGATAGAAATTTCTAATATGTTTCAAAATGCTGCTAGAACGCCAAATCGCTCATATCTGACACCTTTTTATTTTTTGGACTTACGGTTACCGAGATAGCGATTAAGAATATTATTAAGAGGTCTTGTGTAACTTTGGCACCCGTTAAGATAGAAATTTCTAATATGTTTCAAAATGCTGCTAGAACGCCAAATCGCTCATATCTGACACCTTTTTATTTTTTGGACTTACGGTTACCGAGATAGCGATTAAAAATATTATTAAGAGGTCTTGTGTAACTTTGGCACCCGTTAAGATAGAAATTTCTAATATGTTTCAAAATGCTGCTAGAACGCCAAATCGCTCATATCTGACACCTTTTTATTTTTTGGACTTACGGTTACCGAGATAGCGATTAAAAATATTATTAAGAGGTCTTGTGTAACTTTGGCACCCGTTAAGATAGAAATTTCTAATATGTTTCAAAATGCTGCTAGAACGCCAAATCGCTCATATCTGACACCTTTTTATTTTTTGGACTTACGGTTACCGAGATAGCGATTAAAAATATTATTAAGAGGTCTTGTGTAACTTTGGCACCCGTTAAGATAGAAATTTCTAATATGTTTCAAAATGCTGCTAGAACGCCAAATCGCTCATATCTGACACCTTTTTATTTTTTGGACTTACGGTTACCGAGATAGCGATTAAAAATATTATTAAGAGGTCTTGTGTAACTTTGGCACCCGTTAAGATAGAAATTTCTAATATGTTTCAAAATGCTGCTAGAACGCCAAATCGCTCATATCTGACACCTTTTTATTTTTTGGACTTACGGTTACCGAGATAGCGATTAAAAATATTATTAAGAGGTCTTGTGTAACTTTGGCACCCGTTAAGATAGAAATTTCTAATATGTTTCAAAATGCTGCTAGAACGCCAAATCGCTCATATCTGACACCTTTTTATTTTTTGGACTTACGGTTACCGAGATAGCGATTAAAAATATTATTAAGAGGTCTTGTGTAACTTTGGCACCCGTTAAGATAGAAATTTCTAATATGTTTCAAAATGCTGCTAGAACGCCAAATCGCTCATATCTGACACCTTTTTATTTTTTGGACTTACGGTTACCGAGATAGCGATTAAAAATATTATTAAGAGGTCTTGTGTAACTTTGGCACCCGTTAAGATAGAAATTTCTAATATGTTTCAAAATGCTGCTAGAACGCCAAATCGCTCATATCTGACACCTTTTTATTTTTTGGACTTACGGTTACCGAGATAGCGATTAAAAATATTATTAAGAGGTCTTGTGTAACTTTGGCACCCGTTAAGATAGAAATTTCTAATATGTTTCAAAATGCTGCTAGAACGCCAAATCGCTCATATCTGACACCTTTTTATTTTTTGGACTTACGGTTACCGAGATAGCGATTAAAAATATTATTAAGAGGTCTTGTGTAACTTTGGCACCCGTTAAGATAGAAATTTCTAATATGTTTCAAAATGCTGCTAGAACGCCAAATCGCTCATATCTGACACCTTTTTATTTTTTGGACTTACGGTTACCGAGATAGCGATTAAAAATATTATTAAGAGGTCTTGTGTAACTTTGGCACCCGTTAAGATAGAAATTTCTAATATGTTTCAAAATGCTGCTAGAACGCCAAATCGCTCATATCTGACACCTTTTTATTTTTTGGACTTACGGTTACCGAGATAGCGATTAAAAATATTATTAAGAGGTCTTGTGTAACTTTGGCACCCGTTAAGATAGAAATTTCTAATATGTTTCAAAATGCTGCTAGAACGCCAAATCGCTCATATCTGACACCTTTTTATTTTTTGGACTTACGGTTACCGAGATAGCGATTAAAAATATTATTAAGAGGTCTTGTGTAACTTTGGCACCCGTTAAGATAGAAATTTCTAATATGTTTCAAAATGCTGCTAGAACGCCAAATCGCTCATATCTGACACCTTTTTATTTTTTGGACTTACGGTTACCGAGATAGCGATTAAAAATATTATTAAGAGGTCTTGTGTAACTTTGGCACCCGTTAAGATAGAAATTTCTAATATGTTTCAAAATGCTGCTAGAACGCCAAATCGCTCATATCTGACACCTTTTTATTTTTTGGACTTACGGTTACCGAGATAGCGATTAAAAATATTATTAAGAGGTCTTGTGTAACTTTGGCACCCGTTAAGATAGAAATTTCTAATATGTTTCAAAATGCTGCTAGAACGCCAAATCGCTCATATCTGACACCTTTTTATTTTTTGGACTTACGGTTACCGAGATAGCGATTAAAAATATTATTAAGAGGTCTTGTGTAACTTTGGCACCCGTTAAGATAGAAATTTCTAATATGTTTCAAAATGCTGCTAGAACGCCAAATCGCTCATATCTGACACCTTTTTATTTTTTGGACTTACGGTTACCGAGATAGCGATTAAAAATATTATTAAGAGGTCTTGTGTAACTTTGGCACCCGTTAAGATAGAAATTTCTAATATGTTTCAAAATGCTGCTAGAACGCCAAATCGCTCATATCTGACACCTTTTTATTTTTTGGACTTACGGTTACCGAGATAGCGATTAAAAATATTATTAAGAGGTCTTGTGTAACTTTGGCACCCGTTAAGATAGAAATTTCTAATATGTTTCAAAATGCTGCTAGAACGCCAAATCGCTCATATCTGACACCTTTTTATTTTTTGGACTTACGGTTACCGAGATAGCGATTAAAAATATTATTAAGAGGTCTTGTGTAACTTTGGCACCCGTTAAGATAGAAATTTCTAATATGTTTCAAAATGCTGCTAGAACGCCAAATCGCTCATATCTGACACCTTTTTATTTTTTGGACTTACGGTTACCGAGATAGCGATTAAAAATATTATTAAGAGGTCTTGTGTAACTTTGGCACCCGTTAAGATAGAAATTTCTAATATGTTTCAAAATGCTGCTAGAACGCCAAATCGCTCATATCTGACACCTTTTTATTTTTTGGACTTACGGTTACCGAGATAGCGATTAAAAATATTATTAAGAGGTCTTGTGTAACTTTGGCACCCGTTAAGATAGAAATTTCTAATATGTTTCAAAATGCTGCTAGAACGCCAAATCGTTCATATCTGACACCTTTTTATTTTTTGGACTTGCGGTTACCGAGATAGCGATTAAAAATATTATTAAGAGGTCTTGTGTAACTTTGGCACCCGTTAAGATAGAAATTTCTAATATGTTTCAAAATGCTGCTAGAACGCCAAATCGTTCATATCTGACACCTTTTTATTTTTTGGACTTGCGGTTACCGAGATAGCGATTAAAAATATTATTAAGAGGTCTTGTGTAACTTTGGCACCCGTTAAGATAGAAATTTCTAATATGTTTCAAAATGCTGCTAGAACGCCAAATCGTTCATATCTGACACCTTTTTATTTTTTGGACTTGCGGTTACCGAGATAGCGATTAAAAATATTATTAAGAGGTCTTGTGTAACTTTGGCACCCGTTAAGATAGAAATTTCTAATATGTTTCAAAATGCTGCTAGAACGCCAAATCGTTCATATCTGACACCTTTTTATTTTTTGGACTTGCGGTTACCGAGATAGCGATTAAAAATATTATTAAGAGGTCTTGTGTAACTTTGGCACCCGTTAAGATAGAAATTTCTAATATGTTTCAAAATGCTGCTAGAACGCCAAATCGTTCATATCTGACACCTTTTTATTTTTTGGACTTGCGGTTACCGAGATAGCGATTAAAAATATTATTAAGAGGTCTTGTGTAACTTTGGCACCCGTTAAGATAGAAACTTCTAATATGTTTCAAAATGCTGCTAGAACGCCAAATCGCTCATATCTGACACCTTTTTATTTTTTGGACTTACGGTTACCGAGATAGCGATCAAAAATATTATTAAGAGGTCTTGTGTAACTTTGGCACCCGTTAAGATAGAAATTTCTAATATGTTTCAAAATGCTGCTAGAACGCCAAATCGCTCATATCTGACACCTTTTTATTTTTTGGACT
Organism: Onthophagus sagittarius; assembly: GCA_036711965.1. Lineage (NCBI taxonomy): Eukaryota > Metazoa > Arthropoda > Insecta > Coleoptera > Scarabaeidae > Onthophagus > Onthophagus sagittarius. Next base: position 19,342 of record JASERS010000075.1, on the reverse strand, counting down.
TACGGTTACCGAGATAGCGATTAAGAATATTATTAAGAGGTCTTGTGTAACTTTGGCACCCGTTAAGATAGAAATTTCTAATATGTTTCAAAATGCTGCTAGAACGCCAAATCGCTCATATCTGACACCTTTTTATTTTTTGGACTTACGGTTACCGAGATAGCGATTAAAAATATTATTAAGAGGTCTTGTGTAACTTTGGCACCCGTTAAGATAGAAATTTCTAATATGTTTCAAAATGCTGCTAGAACGCCAAATCGCTCATATCTGACACCTTTTTATTTTTTGGACTTACGGTTACCGAGATAGCGATTAAGAATATTATTAAGAGGTCTTGTGTAACTTTGGCACCCGTTAAGATAGAAATTTCTAATATGTTTCAAAATGCTGCTAGAACGCCAAATCGCTCATATCTTACACCTTTTTATTTTTTGGACTTACGGTTACCGAGATAGCGATTAAAAATATTATTAAGAGGTCTTGTGTAACTTTGGCACCCGTTAAGATAGAAATTTCTAATATGTTTCAAAATGCTGCTAGAACGCCAAATCGCTCATATCTGACACCTTTTTATTTTTTGGACTTACGGTTACCGAGATAGCGATTAAAAATATTATTAAGAGGTCTTGTGTAACTTTGGCACCCGTTAAGATAGAAATTTCTAATATGTTTCAAAATGCTGCTAGAACGCCAAATCGCTCATATCTGACACCTTTTTATTTTTTGGACTTACGGTTACCGAGATAGCGATTAAAAATATTATTAAGAGGTCTTGTGTAACTTTGGCACCCGTTAAGATAGAAATTTCTAATATGTTTCAAAATGCTGCTAGAACGCCAAATCGCTCATATCTGACACCTTTTTATTTTTTGGACTTACGGTTACCGAGATAGCGATTAAAAATATTATTAAGAGGTCTTGTGTAACTTTGGCACCCGTTAAGATAGAAATTTCTAATATGTTTCAAAATGCTGCTAGAACGCCAAATCGCTCATATCTGACACCTTTTTATTTTTTGGACTTACGGTTACCGAGATAGCGATTAAAAATATTATTAAGAGGTCTTGTGTAACTTTGGCACCCGTTAAGATAGAAATTTCTAATATGTTTCAAAATGCTGCTAGAACGCCAAATCGCTCATATCTGACACCTTTTTATTTTTTGGACTTACGGTTACCGAGATAGCGATTAAAAATATTATTAAAAGGTCTTGTGTAACTTTGGCACCCGTTAAGATAGAAATTTCTAATATGTTTCAAAATGCTGCTAGAACGCCAAATCGCTCATATCTGACACCTTTTTATTTTTTGGACTTACGGTTACCGAGATAGCGATTAAAAATATTATTAAGAGGTCTTGTGTAACTTTGGCACCCGTTAAGATAGAAATTTCTAATATGTTTCAAAATGCTGCTAGAACGCCAAATCGCTCATATCTGACACCTTTTTATTTTTTGGACTTACGGTTACCGAGATAGCGATTAAGAATATTATTAAGAGGTCTTGTGTAACTTTATCACCCGTTAAGATAGAAATTTCTAATATGTTTCAAAATGCTGCTAGAACGCCAAATCGCTCATATCTGACACCTTTTTATTTTTTGGACTTACGGTTACCGAGATAGCGATTAAAAATATTATTAAGAGGTCTTGTGTAACTTTGGCACCCGTTAAGATAGAAATTTCTAATATGTTTCAAAATGCTGCTAGAACGCCAAATCGCTCATATCTTACACCTTTTTATTTTTTGGACTTACGGTTACCGAGATAGCGATTAAAAATATTATTAAGAGGTCTTGTGTAACTTTGGCACCCGTTAAGATAGAAACTTCTAATATGTTTCAAAATGCTGCTAGAACGCCAAATCGCTCATATCTGACACCTTTTTATTTTTTGGACTTACGGTTACCGAGATAGCGATCAAAAATATTATTAAGAGGTCTTGTGTAACTTTGGCACCCGTTAAGATAGAAATTTCTAATATGTTTCAAAATGCTGCTAGAACGCCAAATCGCTCATATCTGACACCTTTTTATTTTTTGGACTTACGGTTACCGAGATAGCGATTAAGAATATTATTAAGAGGTCTTGTGTAACTTTATCACCCGTTAAGATAGAAATTTCTAATATGTTTCAAAATGCTGCTAGAACGCCAAATCGCTCATATCTGACACCTTTTTATTTTTTGGACTTACGGTTACCGAGATAGCGATTAAAAATATTATTAAGAGGTCTTGTGTAACTTTGGCACCCGTTAAGATAGAAATTTCTAATATGTTTCAAAATGCTGCTAGAACGCCAAATCGCTCATATCTTACACCTTTTTATTTTTTGGACTTACGGTTACCGAGATAGCGATTAAAAATATTATTAAGAGGTCTTGTGTAACTTTGGCACCCGTTAAGATAGAAATTTCTAATATGTTTCAAAATGCTGCTAGAACGCCAAATCGCTCATATCTGACACCTTTTTATTTTTTGGACTTACGGTTGCCGAGATAGCGATCAAAAATATTATTAAGAGGTCTTGTGTAACTTTGGCACCCGTTAAGATAGAAATTTCTAATATGTTTCAAAATGCTGCTAGAACGCCAAATCGCTCATATCTGACACCTTTTTATTTTTTGGACTTACGGTTACCGAGATAGCGATTAAAAATATTATTAAGAGGTCTTGTGTAACTTTGGCACCCGTTAAGATAGAAATTTCTAATATGTTTCAAAATGCTGCTAGAACGCCAAATCGCTCATATCTGACACCTTTTTATTTTTTGGACTTACGGTTACCGAGATAGCGATTAAAAATATTATTAAGAGGTCTTGTGTAACTTTGGCACCCGTTAAGATAGAAATTTCTAATATGTTTCAAAATGCTGCTAGAACGCCAAATCGCTCATATCTGACACCTTTTTATTTTTTGGACTTACGGTTACCGAGATAGCGATTAAAAATATTATTAAGAGGTCTTGTGTAACTTTGGCACCCGTTAAGATAGAAATTTCTAATATGTTTCAAAATGCTGCTAGAACGCCAAATCGCTCATATCTGACACCTTTTTATTTTTTGGACTTACGGTTACCGAGATAGCGATTAAAAATACTATTAAGAGGTCTTGTGTAACTTTGGCACCCGTTAAGATAGAAATTTCTAATATGTTTCAAAATGCTGCTAGAACGCCAAATCGCTCATATCTGACACCTTTTTATTTTTTGGACTTGCGGTTACCGAGATAGCGATTAAAAATATTATTAAGAGGTCTTGTGTAACTTTGGCACCCGTTAAGATAGAAATTTCTAATATGTTTCAAAATGCTGCTAGAACGCCAAATCGCTCATATCTGACACCTTTTTATTTTTTGGACTTACGGTTACCGAGATAGCGATCAAAAATATTATTAAGAGGTCTTGTGTAACTTTGGCACCCGTTAAGATAGAAATTTCTAATATGTTTCAAAATGCTGCTAGAACGCCAAATCGCTCATATCTGACACCTTTTTATTTTTTGGACTTGCGGTTACCGAGATAGCGATTAAAAATATTATTAAGAGGTCTTGTGTAACTTTGGCACCCGTTAAGATAGAAATTTCTAATATGTTTCAAAATGCTGCTAGAACGCCAAATCGCTCATATCTGACACCTTTTTATTTTTTGGACTTACGGTTACCGAGATAGCGATCAAAAATATTATTAAGAGGTCTTGTGTAACTTTGGCACCCGTTAAGATAGAAATTTCTAATATGTTTCAAAATGCTGCTAGAACGCCAAATCGCTCATATCTGACACCTTTTTATTTTTTGGACTTACGGTTACCGAGATAGCGATTAAGAATATTATTAAGAGGTCTTGTGTAACTTTGGCACCCGTTAAGATAGAAATTTCTAATATGTTTCAAAATGCTGCTAGAACGCCAAATCGCTCATATCTGACACCTTTTTATTTTTTGGACTTACGGTTACCGAGATAGCCATTAAAAATATTATTAAGAGGTCTTGTGTAACTTTGGCACCCGTTAAGATAGAAATTTCTAATATGTTTCAAAATGCTGCTAGAACGCCAAATCACTCATATCTGACACCTTTTTATTTTTTGGACTTACGGTTACCGAGATAGCGATTAAAAATATTATTAAGAGGTCTTGTGTAACTTTGGCACCCGTTAAGATAGAAATTTCTAATATGTTTCAAAATGCTGCTAGAACGCCAAATCGCTCATTTCTGACACCTTTTTATTTTTTGGACTTACGGTTACCGAGATAGCGATTAAAAATATTATTAAGAGGTCTTGTGTAACTTTGGCACCCGTTAAGATAGAAATTTCTAATATGTTTCAAAATGCTGCTAGAACGCCAAATCGCTCATATCTGACACCTTTTTATTTTTTGGACTTACGGTTACCGAGATAGCGATTAAAAATATTATTAAGAGGTCTTGTGTAACTTTGGCACCCGTTAAGATAGAAATTTCTAATATGTTTCAAAATGCTGCTAGAACGCCAAATCGCTCATATCTGACACCTTTTTATTTTTTGGACTTACGGTTACCGAGATAGCGATTAAAAATATTATTAAGAGGTCTTGTGTAACTTTGGCACCCGTTAAGATAGAAATTTCTAATATGTTTCAAAATGCTGCTAGAACGCCAAATCGCTCATATCTGACACCTTTTTATTTTTTGGACTTACGGTTACCGAGATAGCGATTAAAAATATTATTAAGAGGTCTTGTGTAACTTTGGCACCCGTTAAGATAGAAATTTCTAATATGTTTCAAAATGCTGCTAGAACGCCAAATCGCTCATATCTGACACCTTTTTATTTTTTGGACTTACGGTTACCGAGATAGCGATTAAAAATATTATTAAGAGGTCTTGTGTAACTTTGGCACCCGTTAAGATAGAAATTTCTAATATGTTTCAAAATGCTGCTAGAACGCCAAATCGCTCATATCTGACACCTTTTTATTTTTTGGACTTACGGTTACCGAGATAGCGATTAAAAATATTATTAAGAGGTCTTGTGTAACTTTGGCACCCGTTAAGATAGAAATTTCTAATATGTTTCAAAATGCTGCTAGAACGCCAAATCGCTCATATCTGACACCTTTTTATTTTTTGGACTTACGGTTACCGAGATAGCGATTAAAAATATTATTAAGAGGTCTTGTGTAACTTTGGCACCCGTTAAGATAGAAATTTCTAATATGTTTCAAAATGCTGCTAGAACGCCAAATCGCTCATATCTGACACCTTTTTATTTTTTGGACTTACGGTTACCGAGATAGCGATTAAAAATATTATTAAGAGGTCTTGTGTAACTTTGGCACCCGTTAAGATAGAAATTTCTAATATGTTTCAAAATGCTGCTAGAACGCCAAATCGCTCATATCTGACACCTTTTTATTTTTTGGACTTGCGGTTACCGAGATAGCGATTAAAAATATTATTAAGAGGTCTTGTGTAACTTTGGCACCCGTTAAGATAGAAATTTCTAATATGTTTCAAAATGCTGCTAGAACGCCAAATCGCTCATATCTGACACCTTTTTATTTTTTGGACTTACGGTTACCGAGATAGCGATCAAAAATATTATTAAGAGGTCTTGTGTAACTTTGGCACCCGTTAAGATAGAAATTTCTAATATGTTTCAAAATGCTGCTAGAACGCCAAATCGCTCATATCTGACACCTTTTTATTTTTTGGACTTACGGTTACCGAGATAGCGATTAAGAATATTATTAAGAGGTCTTGTGTAACTTTGGCACCCGTTAAGATAGAAATTTCTAATATGTTTCAAAATGCTGCTAGAACGCCAAATCGCTCATATCTGACACCTTTTTATTTTTTGGACTTACGGTTACCGAGATAGCGATTAAAAATATTATTAAGAGGTCTTGTGTAACTTTGGCACCCGTTAAGATAGAAATTTCTAATATGTTTCAAAATGCTGCTAGAACGCCAAATCGCTCATATCTGACACCTTTTTATTTTTTGGACTTACGGTTACCGAGATAGCGATTAAAAATATTATTAAGAGGTCTTGTGTAACTTTGGCACCCGTTAAGATAGAAATTTCTAATATGTTTCAAAATGCTGCTAGAACGCCAAATCGCTCATATCTGACACCTTTTTATTTTTTGGACTTACGGTTACCGAGATAGCGATTAAAAATATTATTAAGAGGTCTTGTGTAACTTTGGCACCCGTTAAGATAGAAATTTCTAATATGTTTCAAAATGCTGCTAGAACGCCAAATCGCTCATATCTGACACCTTTTTATTTTTTGGACTTACGGTTACCGAGATAGCGATTAAAAATATTATTAAGAGGTCTTGTGTAACTTTGGCACCCGTTAAGATAGAATTTTCTAATATGTTTCAAAATGCTGCTAGAACGCCAAATCGCTCATATCTGACACCTTTTTATTTTTTGGACTTACGGTTACCGAGATAGCGATTAAAAATATTATTAAGAGGTCTTGTGTAACTTTGGCACCCGTTAAGATAGAAATTTCTAATATGTTTCAAAATGCTGCTAGAACGCCAAATCGCTCATATCTGACACCTTTTTATTTTTTGGACTTACGGTTACCGAGATAGCGATTAAAAATATTATTAAGAGGTCTTGTGTAACTTTGGCACCCGTTAAGATAGAAATTTCTAATATGTTTCAAAATGCTGCTAGAACGCCAAATCGCTCATATCTGACACCTTTTATTTTTTGGACTTACGGTTACCGAGATAGCGATTAAAAATATTATTAAGAGGTCTTGTGTAACTTTGGCACCCGTTAAGATAGAAATTTCTAATATGTTTCAAAATGCTGCTAGAACGCCAAATCGCTCATATCTGACACCTTTTTATTTTTTGGACTTACGGTTACCGAGATAGCGATTAAAAATATTATTAAGAGGTCTTGTGTAACTTTGGCACCCGTTAAGATAGAAATTTCTAATATGTTTCAAAATGCTGCTAGAACGCCAAATCGCTCATATCTGACACCTTTTTATTTTTTGGACTTACGGTTACCGAGATAGCGATTAAAAATATTATTAAGAGGTCTTGTGTAACTTTGGCACCCGTTAAGATAGAAATTTCTAATATGTTTCAAAATGCTGCTAGAACGCCAAATCGCTCATATCTGACACCTTTTTATTTTTTGGACTTACGGTTACCGAGATAGCGATTAAAAATATTATTAAGAGGTCTTGTGTAACTTTGGCACCCGTTAAGATAGAAATTTCTAATATGTTTCAAAATGCTGCTAGAACGCCAAATCGCTCATATCTGACACCTTTTTATTTTTTGGACTTACGGTTACCGAGATAGCGATTAAAAATATTATTAAGAGGTCTTGTGTAACTTTGGCACCCGTTAAGATAGAAATTTCTAATATGTTTCAAAATGCTGCTAGAACGCCAAATCGCTCATATCTGACACCTTTTTATTTTTTGGACTTACGGTTACCGAGATAGCGATTAAAAATATTATTAAGAGGTCTTGTGTAACTTTGGCACCCGTTAAGATAGAAATTTCTAATATGTTTCAAAATGCTGCTAGAACGCCAAATCGCTCATATCTGACACCTTTTTATTTTTTGGACTTACGGTTACCGAGATAGCGATTAAAAATATTATTAAGAGGTCTTGTGTAACTTTGGCACCCGTTAAGATAGAAATTTCTAATATGTTTCAAAATGCTGCTAGAACGCCAAATCGCTCATATCTGACACCTTTTTATTTTTTGGACTTACGGTTACCGAGATAGCGATTAAAAATATTATTAAGAGGTCTTGTGTAACTTTGGCACCCGTTAAGATAGAAATTTCTAATATGTTTCAAAATGCTGCTAGAACGCCAAATCGCTCATATCTGACACCTTTTTATTTTTTGGACTTACGGTTACCGAGATAGCGATTAAAAATATTATTAAGAGGTCTTGTGTAACTTTGGCACCCGTTAAGATAGAAATTTCTAATATGTTTCAAAATGCTGCTAGAACGCCAAATCGCTCATATCTGACACCTTTTTATTTTTTGGACTTACGGTTACCGAGATAGCGATTAAAAATATTATTAAGAGGTCTTGTGTAACTTTGGCACCCGTTAAGATAGAAATTTCTAATATGTTTCAAAATGCTGCTAGAACGCCAAATCGCTCATATCTGACACCTTTTTATTTTTTGGACTTACGGTTACCGAGACAGCGATTAAAAATATTATTAAGAGGTCTTGTGTAACTTTGGCACCCGTTAAGATAGAAATTTCTAATATGTTTCAAAATGCTGCTAGAACGCCAAATCGCTCATATCTGACACCTTTTTATTTTTTGGACTTACGGTTACCGAGATAGCGATTAAAAATATTATTAAGAGGTCTTGTGTAACTTTGGCACCCGTTAAGATAGAAATTTCTAATATGTTTCAAAATGCTGCTAGAACGCCAAATCGCTCATATCTGACACCTTTTTATTTTTTGGACTTACGGTTACCGAGATAGCGATTAAAAATATTATTAAGAGGTCTTGTGTAACTTTGGCACCCGTTAAGATAGAAATTTCTAATATGTTTCAAAATGCTGCTAGAACGCCAAATCGCTCATATCTGACACCTTTTTATTTTTTGGACTTACGGTTACCGAGATAGCGATTAAAAATATTATTAAGAGGTCTTGTGTAACTTTGGCACCCGTTAAGATAGAAATTTCTAATATGTTTCAAAATGCTGCTAGAACGCCAAATCGCTCATATCTGACACCTTTTTATTTTTTGGACTTACGGTTACCGAGATAGCGATTAAAAATATTATTAAGAGGTCTTGTGTAACTTTGGCACCCGTTAAGATAGAAATTTCTAATATGTTTCAAAATGCTGCTAGAACGCCAAATCGCTCATATCTGACACCTTTTTATTTTTTGGACTTACGGTTACCGAGATAGCGATTAAAAATATTATTAAGAGGTCTTGTGTAACTTTGGCACCCGTTAAGATAGAAATTTCTAATATGTTTCAAAATGCTGCTAGAACGCCAAATCGCTCATATCTGACACCTTTTTATTTTTTGGACTTACGGTTACCGAGATAGCGATTAAAAATATTATTAAGAGGTCTTGTGTAACTTTGGCACCCGTTAAGATAGAAATTTCTAATATGTTTCAAAATGCTGCTAGAACGCCAAATCGCTCATATCTGACACCTTTTTATTTTTTGGACTTACGGTTACCGAGATAGCGATTAAAAATATTATTAAGAGGTCTTGTGTAACTTTGGCACCCGTTAAGATAGAAATTTCTAATATGTTTCAAAATGCTGCTAGAACGCCAAATCGCTCATATCTGACACCTTTTTATTTTTTGGACTTACGGTTACCGAGATAGCGATTAAAAATATTATTAAGAGGTCTTGTGTAACTTTGGCACCCGTTAAGATAGAAATTTCTAATATGTTTCAAAATGCTGCTAGAACGCCAAATCGCTCATATCTGACACCTTTTTATTTTTTGGACTTACGGTTACCGAGATAGCGATTAAAAATATTATTAAGAGGTCTTGTGTAACTTTGGCACCCGTTAAGATAGAAATTTCTAATATGTTTCAAAATGCTGCTAGAACGCCAAATCGCTCATATCTGACACCTTTTTATTTTTTGGACTTACGGTTACCGAGATAGCGATTAAAAATATTATTAAGAGGTCTTGTGTAACTTTGGCACCCGTTAAGATAGAAATTTCTAATATGTTTCAAAATGCTGCTAGAACGCCAAATCGCTCATATCTGACACCTTTTTATTTTTTGGACTTACGGTTACCGAGATAGCGATTAAAAATATTATTAAGAGGTCTTGTGTAACTTTGGCACCCGTTAAAAAGCGATTAAAATATTATTAAGAGGTCTTGTGTAACTTTGGCACCCGTTAAGATAGAAATTTCTAATATGTTTCAAAATGCTGCTAGAACGCCAAATCGCTCATATCTGACACCTTTTTATTTTTTGGACTTACGGTTACCGAGATAGCGATTAAAAATATTATTAAGAGGTCTTGTGTAACTTTGGCACCCGTTAAGATAGAAATTTCTAATATGTTTCAAAATGCTGCTAGAACGCCAAATCGCTCATATCTGACACCTTTTTATTTTTTGGACTTACGGTTACCGAGATAGCGATTAAAAATATTATTAAGAGGTCTTGTGTAACTTTGGCACCCGTTAAGATAGAAATTTCTAATATGTTTCAAAATGCTGCTAGAACGCCAAATCGCTCATATCTGACACCTTTTTATTTTTTGGACTTACGGTTACCGAGATAGCGATTAAAAATATTATTAAGAGGTCTTGTGTAACTTTGGCACCCGTTAAGATAGAAATTTCTAATATGTTTCAAAATGCTGCTAGAACGCCAAATCGCTCATATCTGACACCTTTTTATTTTTTGGACTTACGGTTACCGAGATAGCGATTAAAAATATTATTAAGAGGTCTTGTGTAACTTTGGCACCCGTTAAGATAGAAATTTCTAATATGTTTCAAAATGCTGCTAGAACGCCAAATCGCTCATATCTGACACCTTTTTATTTTTTGGACTTACGGTTACCGAGATAGCGATTAAAAATATTATTAAGAGGTCTTGTGTAACTTTGGCACCCGTTAAGATAGAAATTTCTAATATGTTTCAAAATGCTGCTAGAACGCCAAATCGCTCATATCTGACACCTTTTTATTTTTTGGACTTACGGTTACCGAGATAGCGATTAAAAATATTATTAAGAGGTCTTGTGTAACTTTGGCACCCGTTAAGATAGAAATTTCTAATATGTTTCAAAATGCTGCTAGAACGCCAAATCGCTCATATCTGACACCTTTTTATTTTTTGGACTTACGGTTACCGAGATAGCGATTAAAAATATTATTAAGAGGTCTTGTGTAACTTTGGCACCCGTTAAGATAGAAATTTCTAATATGTTTCAAAATGCTGCTAGAACGCCAAATCGCTCATATCTGACACCTTTTTATTTTTTGGACTTACGGTTACCGAGATAGCGATTAAAAATATTATTAAGAGGTCTTGTGTAACTTTGGCACCCGTTAAGATAGAAATTTCTAATATGTTTCAAAATGCTGCTAGAACGCCAAATCGCTCATATCTGACACCTTTTTATTTTTTGGACTTACGGTTACCGAGATAGCGATTAAAAATATTATTAAGAGGTCTTGTGTAACTTTGGCACCCGTTAAGATAGAAATTTCTAATATGTTTCAAAATGCTGCTAGAACGCCAAATCGCTCATATCTGACACCTTTTTATTTTTTGGACTTACGGTTACCGAGATAGCGATTAAAATATTATTAAGAGGTCTTGTGTAACTTTGGCACCCGTTAAGATAGAAATTTCTAATATGTTTCAAAATGCTGCTAGAACGCCAAATCGCTCATATCTGACACCTTTTTATTTTTTGGACTTACGGTTACCGAGATAGCGATTAAAAATATTATTAAGAGGTCTTGTGTAACTTTGGCACCCGTTAAGATAGAAATTTCTAATATGTTTCAAAATGCTGCTAGAACGCCAAATCGCTCATATCTGACACCTTTTTATTTTTTGGACTTACGGTTACCGAGATAGCGATTAAAATATTATTAAGAGGTCTTGTGTAACTTTGGCACCCGTTAAGATAGAAATTTCTAATATGTTTCAAAATGCTGCTAGAACGCCAAATCGCTCATATCTGACACCTTTTTATTTTTTGGACTTACGGTTACCGAGATAGCGATTAAAAATATTATTAAGAGGTCTTGTGTAACTTTGGCACCCGTTAAGATAGAAATTTCTAATATGTTTCAAAATGCTGCTAGAACGCCAAATCGCTCATATCTGACACCGTTTTTATTTTTGGACTTACGGTTACCGAGATAGCGATTAAAAATATTATTAAGAGGTCTTGTGTAACTTTGGCACCCGTTAAGATAGAAATTTCTAATATGTTTCAAAATGCTGACGCCAAATCGCTCATATCTGACACCTTTTTATTTTTTGGACTTACGGTTACCGAGATAGCGATTAAAAATATTATTAAGAGGTCTTGTGTAACTTTGGCACCCGTTAAGATAGAAATTTCTAATATGTTTCAAAATGCTGCTAGAACGCCAAATCGCTCATATCTGACACCTTTTTATTTTTTGGACTTACGGTTACCGAGATAGCGATTAAAAATATTATTAAGAGGTCTTGTGTAACTTTGGCACCCGTTAAGATAGAAATTTCTAATATGTTTCAAAATGCTGCTAGAACGCCAAATCGCTCATATCTGACACCTTTTTATTTTTTGGACTTACGGTTACCGAGATAGCGATTAAAAATATTATTAAGAGGTCTTGTGTAACTTTGGCACCCGTTAAGATAGAAATTTCTAATATGTTTCAAAATGCTGCTAGAACGCCAAATCGCTCATATCTGACACCTTTTTATTTTTTGGACTTACGGTTACCGAGATAGCGATTAAAAATATTATTAAGAGGTCTTGTGTAACTTTGGCACCCGTTAAGATAGAAATTTCTAATATGTTTCAAAATGCTGCTAGAACGCCAAATCGCTCATATCTGACACCTTTTTATTTTTTGGACTTACGGTTACCGAGATAGCGATTAAAAATATTATTAAGAGGTCTTGTGTAACTTTGGCACCCGTTAAGATAGAAATTTCTAATATGTTTCAAAATGCTGCTAGAACGCCAAATCGCTCATATCTGACACCTTTTTATTTTTTGGACTTACGGTTACCGAGATAGCGATTAAAAATATTATTAAGAGGTCTTGTGTAACTTTGGCACCCGTTAAGATAGAAATTTCTAATATGTTTCAAAATGCTGCTAGAACGCCAAATCGCTCATATCTGACACCTTTTTATTTTTTGGACTTACGGTTACCGAGATAGCGATTAAAAATATTATTAAGAGGTCTTGTGTAACTTTGGCACCCGTTAAGATAGAAATTTCTAATATGTTTCAAAATGCTGCTAGAACGCCAAATCGCTCATATCTGACACCTTTTTATTTTTTGGACTTACGGTTACCGAGATAGCGATTAAAAATATTATTAAGAGGTCTTGTGTAACTTTGGCACCCGTTAAGATAGAAATTTCTAATATGTTTCAAAATGCTGCTAGAACGCCAAATCGCTCATATCTGACACCTTTTTATTTTTTGGACTTACGGTTACCGAGATAGCGATTAAAAATATTATTAAGAGGTCTTGTGTAACTTTGGCACCCGTTAAGATAGAAATTTCTAATATGTTTCAAAATGCTGCTAGAACGCCAAATCGCTCATATCTGACACCTTTTTATTTTTTGGACTTACGGTTACCGAGATAGCGATTAAAAATATTATTAAGAGGTCTTGTGTAACTTTGGCACCCGTTAAGATAGAAATTTCTAATATGTTTCAAAATGCTGCTAGAACGCCAAATCGCTCATATCTGACACCTTTTTATTTTTTGGACTTACGGTTACCGAGATAGCGATTAAAAATATTATTAAGAGGTCTTGTGTAACTTTGGCACCCGTTAAGATAGAAATTTCTAATATGTTTCAAAATGCTGCTAGAACGCCAAATCGCTCATATCTGACACCTTTTTATTTTTTGGACTTACGGTTACCGAGATAGCGATTAAAAATATTATTAAGAGGTCTTGTGTAACTTTGGCACCCGTTAAGATAGAAATTTCTAATATGTTTCAAAATGCTGCTAGAACGCCAAATCGCTCATATCTGACACCTTTTTATTTTTTGGACTTACGGTTACCGAGATAGCGATTAAAAATATTATTAAGAGGTCTTGTGTAACTTTGGCACCCGTTAAGATAGAAATTTCTAATATGTTTCAAAATGCTGCTAGAACGCCAAATCGCTCATATCTGACACCTTTTTATTTTTTGGACTTACGGTTACCGAGATAGCGATTAAAAATATTATTAAGAGGTCTTGTGTAACTTTGGCACCCGTTAAGATAGAAATTTCTAATATGTTTCAAAATGCTGCTAGAACGCCAAATCGCTCATATCTGACACCTTTTTATTTTTTGGACTTACGGTTACCGAGATAGCGATTAAAAATATTATTAAGAGGTCTTGTGTAACTTTGGCACCCGTTAAGATAGAAATTTCTAATATGTTTCAAAATGCTGCTAGAACGCCAAATCGCTCATATCTGACACCTTTTTATTTTTTGGACTTACGGTTACCGAGATAGCGATTAAAAATATTATTAAGAGGTCTTGTGTAACTTTGGCACCCGTTAAGATAGAAATTTCTAATATGTTTCAAAATGCTGCTAGAACGCCAAATCGCTCATATCTGACACCTTTTTATTTTTTGGACTTACGGTTACCGAGATAGCGATTAAAAATATTATTAAGAGGTCTTGTGTAACTTTGGCACCCGTTAAGATAGAAATTTCTAATATGTTTCAAAATGCTGCTAGAACGCCAAATCGCTCATATCTGACACCTTTTTATTTTTTGGACTTACGGTTACCGAGATAGCGATTAAAAATATTATTAAGAGGTCTTGTGTAACTTTGGCACCCGTTAAGATAGAAATTTCTAATATGTTTCAAAATGCTGCTAGAACGCCAAATCGCTCATATCTGACACCTTTTTATTTTTTGGACTTACGGTTACCGAGATAGCGATTAAAAATATTATTAAGAGGTCTTGTGTAACTTTGGCACCCGTTAAGATAGAAATTTCTAATATGTTTCAAAATGCTGCTAGAACGCCAAATCGCTCATATCTGACACCTTTTTATTTTTTGGACTTACGGTTACCGAGATAGCGATTAAAAATATTATTAAGAGGTCTTGTGTAACTTTGGCACCCGTTAAGATAGAAATTTCTAATATGTTTCAAAATGCTGCTAGAACGCCAAATCGCTCATATCTGACACCTTTTTATTTTTTGGACTTACGGTTACCGAGATAGCGATTAAAAATATTATTAAGAGGTCTTGTGTAACTTTGGCACCCGTTAAGATAGAAATTTCTAATATGTTTCAAAATGCTGCTAGAACGCCAAATCGCTCATATCTGACACCTTTTTATTTTTTGGACTTACGGTTACCGAGATAGCGATTAAAAATATTATTAAGAGGTCTTGTGTAACTTTGGCACCCGTTAAGATAGAAATTTCTAATATGTTTCAAAATGCTGCTAGAACGCCAAATCGCTCATATCTGACACCTTTTTATTTTTTGGACTTACGGTTACCGAGATAGCGATTAAAAATATTATTAAGAGGTCTTGTGTAACTTTGGCACCCGTTAAGATAGAAATTTCTAATATGTTTCAAAATGCTGCTAGAACGCCAAATCGCTCATATCTGACACCTTTTTATTTTTTGGACTTACGGTTACCGAGATAGCGATTAAAAATATTATTAAGAGGTCTTGTGTAACTTTGGCACCCGTTAAGATAGAAATTTCTAATATGTTTCAAAATGCTGCTAGAACGCCAAATCGCTCATATCTGACACCTTTTTATTTTTTGGACTTACGGTTACCGAGATAGCGATTAAAAATATTATTAAGAGGTCTTGTGTAACTTTGGCACCCGTTAAGATAGAAATTTCTAATATGTTTCAAAATGCTGCTAGAACGCCAAATCGCTCATATCTGACACCTTTTTATTTTTTGGACTTACGGTTACCGAGATAGCGATTAAAAATATTATTAAGAGGTCTTGTGTAACTTTGGCACCCGTTAAGATAGAAATTTCTAATATGTTTCAAAATGCTGCTAGAACGCCAAATCGCTCATATCTGACACCTTTTTATTTTTTGGACTTACGGTTACCGAGATAGCGATTAAAAATATTATTAAGAGGTCTTGTGTAACTTTGGCACCCGTTAAGATAGAAATTTCTAATATGTTTCAAAATGCTGCTAGAACGCCAAATCGCTCATATCTGACACCTTTTTATTTTTTGGACTTACGGTTACCGAGATAGCGATTAAAAATATTATTAAGAGGTCTTGTGTAACTTTGGCACCCGTTAAGATAGAAATTTCTAATATGTTTCAAAATGCTGCTAGAACGCCAAATCGCTCATATCTGACACCTTTTTATTTTTTGGACTTACGGTTACCGAGATAGCGATTAAAAATATTATTAAGAGGTCTTGTGTAACTTTGGCACCCGTTAAGATAGAAATTTCTAATATGTTTCAAAATGCTGCTAGAACGCCAAATCGCTCATATCTGACACCTTTTTATTTTTTGGACTTACGGTTACCGAGATAGCGATTAAAAATATTATTAAGAGGTCTTGTGTAACTTTGGCACCCGTTAAGATAGAAATTTCTAATATGTTTCAAAATGCTGCTAGAACGCCAAATCGCTCATATCTGACACCTTTTTATTTTTTGGACTTACGGTTACCGAGATAGCGATTAAAAATATTATTAAGAGGTCTTGTGTAACTTTGGCACCCGTTAAGATAGAAATTTCTAATATGTTTCAAAATGCTGCTAGAACGCCAAATCGCTCATATCTGACACCTTTTTATTTTTTGGACTTACGGTTACCGAGATAGCGATTAAAAATATTATTAAGAGGTCTTGTGTAACTTTGGCACCCGTTAAGATAGAAATTTCTAATATGTTTCAAAATGCTGCTAGAACGCCAAATCGCTCATATCTGACACCTTTTTATTTTTTGGACTTACGGTTACCGAGATAGCGATTAAAAATATTATTAAGAGGTCTTGTGTAACTTTGGCACCCGTTAAGATAGAAATTTCTAATATGTTTCAAAATGCTGCTAGAACGCCAAATCGCTCATATCTGACACCTTTTTATTTTTTGGACTTACGGTTACCGAGATAGCGATTAAAAATATTATTAAGAGGTCTTGTGTAACTTTGGCACCCGTTAAGATAGAAATTTCTAATATGTTTCAAAATGCTGCTAGAACGCCAAATCGCTCATATCTGACACCTTTTTATTTTTTGGACTTACGGTTACCGAGATAGCGATTAAAAATATTATTAAGAGGTCTTGTGTAACTTTGGCACCCGTTAAGATAGAAATTTCTAATATGTTTCAAAATGCTGCTAGAACGCCAAATCGCTCATATCTGACACCTTTTTATTTTTTGGACTTACGGTTACCGAGATAGCGATTAAAAATATTATTAAGAGGTCTTGTGTAACTTTGGCACCCGTTAAGATAGAAATTTCTAATATGTTTCAAAATGCTGCTAGAACGCCAAATCGCTCATATCTGACACCTTTTTATTTTTTGGACTTACGGTTACCGAGATAGCGATTAAAAATATTATTAAGAGGTCTTGTGTAACTTTGGCACCCGTTAAGATAGAAATTTCTAATATGTTTCAAAATGCTGCTAGAACGCCAAATCGCTCATATCTGACACCTTTTTATTTTTTGGACTTACGGTTACCGAGATAGCGATTAAAAATATTATTAAGAGGTCTTGTGTAACTTTGGCACCCGTTAAGATAGAAATTTCTAATATGTTTCAAAATGCTGCTAGAACGCCAAATCGCTCATATCTGACACCTTTTTATTTTTTGGACTTACGGTTACCGAGATAGCGATTAAAAATATTATTAAGAGGTCTTGTGTAACTTTGGCACCCGTTAAGATAGAAATTTCTAATATGTTTCAAAATGCTGCTAGAACGCCAAATCGCTCATATCTGACACCTTTTTATTTTTTGGACTTACGGTTACCGAGATAGCGATTAAAAATATTATTAAGAGGTCTTGTGTAACTTTGGCACCCGTTAAGATAGAAATTTCTAATATGTTTCAAAATGCTGCTAGAACGCCAAATCGCTCATATCTGACACCTTTTTATTTTTTGGACTTACGGTTACCGAGATAGCGATTAAAAATATTATTAAGAGGTCTTGTGTAACTTTGGCACCCGTTAAGATAGAAATTTCTAATATGTTTCAAAATGCTGCTAGAACGCCAAATCGCTCATATCTGACACCTTTTTATTTTTTGGACTTACGGTTACCGAGATAGCGATTAAAAATATTATTAAGAGGTCTTGTGTAACTTTGGCACCCGTTAAGATAGAAATTTCTAATATGTTTCAAAATGCTGCTAGAACGCCAAATCGCTCATATCTGACACCTTTTTATTTTTTGGACTTACGGTTACCGAGATAGCGATTAAAAATATTATTAAGAGGTCTTGTGTAACTTTGGCACCCGTTAAGATAGAAATTTCTAATATGTTTCAAAATGCTGCTAGAACGCCAAATCGCTCATATCTGACACCTTTTTATTTTTTGGACTTACGGTTACCGAGATAGCGATTAAAAATATTATTAAGAGGTCTTGTGTAACTTTGGCACCCGTTAAGATAGAAATTTCTAATATGTTTCAAAATGCTGCTAGAACGCCAAATCGCTCATATCTGACACCTTTTTATTTTTTGGACTTACGGTTACCGAGATAGCGATTAAAAATATTATTAAGAGGTCTTGTGTAACTTTGGCACCCGTTAAGATAGAAATTTCTAATATGTTTCAAAATGCTGCTAGAACGCCAAATCGCTCATATCTGACACCTTTTTATTTTTTGGACTTACGGTTACCGAGATAGCGATTAAAAATATTATTAAGAGGTCTTGTGTAACTTTGGCACCCGTTAAGATAGAAATTTCTAATATGTTTCAAAATGCTGCTAGAACGCCAAATCGCTCATATCTGACACCTTTTTATTTTTTGGACTTACGGTTACCGAGATAGCGATTAAAAATATTATTAAGAGGTCTTGTGTAACTTTGGCACCCGTTAAGATAGAAATTTCTAATATGTTTCAAAATGCTGCTAGAACGCCAAATCGCTCATATCTGACACCTTTTTATTTTTTGGACTTACGGTTACCGAGATAGCGATTAAAAATATTATTAAGAGGTCTTGTGTAACTTTGGCACCCGTTAAGATAGAAATTTCTAATATGTTTCAAAATGCTGCTAGAACGCCAAATCGCTCATATCTGACACCTTTTTATTTTTTGGACTTACGGTTACCGAGATAGCGATTAAAAATATTATTAAGAGGTCTTGTGTAACTTTGGCACCCGTTAAGATAGAAATTTCTAATATGTTTCAAAATGCTGCTAGAACGCCAAATCGCTCATATCTGACACCTTTTTATTTTTTGGACTTACGGTTACCGAGATAGCGATTAAAAATATTATTAAGAGGTCTTGTGTAACTTTGGCACCCGTTAAGATAGAAATTTCTAATATGTTTCAAAATGCTGCTAGAACGCCAAATCGCTCATATCTGACACCTTTTATTTTTTGGACTTACGGTTACCGAGATAGCGATTAAAAA
>JASERS010000074.1:0-35486 GCA_036711965.1 Onthophagus sagittarius | reverse complement strand
ACCCGCTATGAGCAAGTACACAGGAATCCGTGAACTGAACAAGATTCACCACAGGATTGGTGTTGGCGATTCGCTTAGCACATGTGTTCATTGATAGTTTCGAATACGCTTTTAGACTCATTTCGCGCCGAATGTACAGTCCACGCATCTGAAAATATGGAGGATGATTGAAATGATATAGTTGTCAACCCAGTCTTCTTGGTAAGAACTAAGTATCAAATAATTGATGTATTCAACCACGAATCTCGATGTGTTTCTTGGCATTTGATAATTGTAACTGTCCCCTGTAACACAACATTTAAACGCCAAACAGAAATCAGCACCGATAGTATTCATTTTTATGAAGTAGCTTAGATCTGGAATACTATTCATAGAAGTTTTTTCGATGCCAATTATTCTGACAATGAAAGTGTCTGGTGAGGGGTAAGTGATAAAGAAAATACTAACGGTGAAAGATAACAGAAAGAATTTAATTCCTCAAGTTGAGCGAAGCGATAAAAATTATTTTCGTAAAACTGCGCAAGAGCAAATTTATCTGTACAAACGCTTTGAAAACGCTGGTAAGTAGTGTACATTGGAATAATATGCACACTGAAAAATGTTTCTTCTGAAAAAAAACAAAACTGAAAAAATCAGTAAAACGACTTCACCATTTCTGGAGTATTTCTTCTGGTTCATTTGTGTAAAAAGGTCGATCCTTCGTGTGTTTGTTCATAAAAGCAGAGGCAAATGATCTGTCATGTGAAATAAAATTATCTAATACGTCTGTTAACTGACTCTAATGGCTTTTCGCGTACTCGAATAGCATTTCCATTGAATTCTGACTGATAAATAATAAATAAACTTGCGAACGAAATGCAGTAAATAAAATTTTCGATAGAACGTTGGTTATGGTCACCCGTATTCTTAGAAGAGTTGAGCGAAAGTCGTATGTGAGAAAGTGCGCGGATGATAAATAAGAAACTGAGAATTAGTATAACTACGGAAGTAGGGAATATTAGAAAAGAATGTACATCGACCGAAAAGTAACTTTCATTGCGATGACGACCTTGCACAAAAACTCTCTGTGAAATTGTAGGCTTCAGAAAAGACATTCGCCGAAAACCTTGTTTGCCGTGAGAGGATGCGTATAGCGCACTGTACTCTGTACATCTTCTTCCATGTAACTGGCAATCAAGCCCGAAAACAAGTATCCCTTCTCGATATCTCCGTCGTAATGATACCATGTGTCATTTGTAACAGCTAAAATTAAGGTCGGTTAAAGGAGGTGATCAATTGACATACTGTAAAACGAATCATATTGTTTGTATTCAATTTCACATTGAAATTTCTTAGCTACGGTTTGCCAAAGACCGAAAGTGATTCCTGTCCATGTTTGTTGAATCCTTCGATAGAAAAATGGAAAGTACTCATTTACGTAAGCTAGACGAATGACTCCATCTGGACAAGCAGACATTCGCGTGAAAAGTGTGAATGAAGTTGACGAGTGAACTTTTGTCAGCAAAAGTGTATTTTGCAATGTCATTCTGTCCACGGAGTAATATTTGGACAATGTGTAGTCTGTTGTTAAGAAGATGTTTCAACACTTTAAAGGTTTGTGTTTATTCAATCTAGACATTATTCGTGAATCTCTTTCTGTGGTCACACCCAGTGAACGTTGTTTTTTGTCTCAATAGCTCTCTATCGGTTAACGACAGCACCATTTCCTTTGCTGTTGTTCTCAAAGACTTTTCACAGGTTTAATCCTTCCGCATTATTATTGAACGTCCATTTTGTGAATGTAGACTATTCAAATTTCATAGTTGTTGTCATTTATGATTTTGAACTTTTTCAGACGCGGAAATCAATAATCTTGAAGAAATGAGTTACTATGATGACGTTTCTATCTCTGTAAGTTATATTTTTGGATTAAACTCGTTTGGTTTTAGACAATCAACGGAAAAATTGATGTGACTAAAATGAAGTTTGATGAAACCAATCTCATGCGAAATATGGATGATGTATCCGCTGAAGATCGAGGAATTTTTGAAAAAACATTCACGCCAGTTCCGGTGAGTGAATTATTCTTTTCGAAGGTTTAGTAAAGAAGTGAGGAAACTTGTAAAATTGAGAACTAGGTGTTAAGGTTGGGGGTAATTTTCGGAAAGTGGGCATTTTGGGAAAATGTCCCTTACCGGTGTGGACTAAATATCTTGAACTGCCTTTCAAACTGCTAGCAGTTTGGAAAAAATAATTTCAGGATGGTTTGCCAGACGGTTTGATCGACTATATTGAAGAAACTGTTAGCGGTAATACAGTGAAACAACTTGGAGGTATGTCACGTTTTCGCAGTTTTCTCTCATTACCCAAATTTTATCAGTTTTAATCCATAAAGATTCGGCAACAAAGCTGAGTTATTCAACAAGATTGCTTCGGCTTTGAAGGATGTGAATCAAATTCACGAAATTGTACTTAGTGTTACTGGTTTTCCCATTGCTGGTCTTGAAAAGGACAGGTAAGATGTAGATAGAAACAATTACGTTCGCATTTTCAGTTTGTTTTCAATCCTGTTCGGGCACGGAACCACAGTTTGTTATATCACTTGCGAGCCCGAAAATTCCGCAGAGGATTTGATAATAGAGCTTGCTCCGGTATTGATTAACGTTGAATAAAATTTCAAGTATCTTTACAGCATATCCTTGACAACGGAATCAAAAAGTTTTGTTCACTCTCGGCAGCGTAAGGAATCGTTGAAATTCATTTTTACCTGCAATTTAGAGGTCTCTTCTCGATCAACCAGATCCCGTCAGCACAAAACTTAGAGTGTTACGGAAGTGTTCAGCAGCTTGCAGGAGTCGAGAGCCTGGGCCTGAACTCGTATGATACTGTTGACGATGAAATCAACCAATACATAATGGTGAATTTGACTCAATTAAATTTAAAATGTCAGATTTGAAATAAAAAAACAGAACGCGGCTCTTACCGTGCACAAAGCAAAGTCGGTTCACACCCATTTCGTCATTTTGCCTTTTCGTTCGGCCGAAGAATTCATCGCTGATCTTGAATGCGTTGATCCTGGAGTATGGGAGATGACGTGAGAATAAAAAAACAAGTGACGATTATTCTCTATTTCAGAGGAACCGACCTGAAGAATGAAGAAAACGATTATGCAGTTTGTGCCGTTATGACGAAAAAAGACGAACCCGAGTCGGAACCTGTGATCGTATCGTTTTATCTTCTGAATCTGAAAGAGAAGGTTTCTTGTTTTATGATATGTTCATTTACACAAAATCTTAGAAAAAATACGGCCTACGCATCGCTACTGCATCAAAGACATACAAGGACCCATCGGCCGAGAAGATTATTCGCTACGAAACCGATTTCACGGAGTTTCCTGATGAGTATGTGTCTTTTTAGAACACATTGTTGTTCTTTGTATTTCTGACTTTCCCACATTCATTACCTGTCGTACTATGCTTGTAATAAACACGACTCGATGTATTTCTTGTTCGCCTGTTTCCCAACTTTTGACGCACCTTGACTTCTCTGCTACGGGTTGCCAAAGGGCGAAAAAAAGAAAAAAAGTGACTCCTAACCATGTTTGTTCAGTTTTTCGCTAGAAAAAATTGAAATGAATCGCTAGAAAAATTGACCATTTTGTAGTCTGTTGTTCAGAGTTGTTTCAACATGTTCAAGGTATTTGTCCGTTCAAACTATGAACATTCACGATTCTCTTTCTGTGGTCACACCCAGTGCGCGTTGTTTTTTGTTGCAATCGCTCTCGATCGGTTAACGAGAGCACCATCTCTTTTCCCGTCGTATTCATCGATCATTCATAGGTTTGATCCTTTCGCGTTTTTATTAAACGTCTAATAATTTCCACTATTAAATACTTCATAGTTGTCTTATTTTTATAATAATACATTTCAGGTGCTGAAACCAATATTCTTGAAGAAATGAGTACTTTGATCGCGTTTCCATCTTTGTGAGTTTTGAAAACTGTGACAATGTAGTTTGGTTCCAGACATCGGACGGAAAAATTTATGTGTCCAAAAGGACATTTGATCAAGAAACCAACTACAAGAAATATCTGGATGATGTATCCGCTGAGGATCGAGGAGAATTCGAAGAAACTTTTACGTCTGTTCCGGTGAGAATAGACTTTCTATTTCGAGCAATCATGAACAAAGAGTATAACTGGTAAGGAAATTTATGGGAAGTTGGCGTGAACTACAAAACTTTCAAAAAGACATTTGCAGGAAGGTTTGCCAGATGGTTTGCTCGACTACATCGAAGAAGCTGTTAGCGGTAAAAAACGGTAAAACGATTCGAAGGTATGACAATTTTTTGCAGTTTTCTTCAAATTTCCTAATTTTATTAGTCCTGATCGATGAAGATTCGGCAACTAAATCTGATTTGTTCAACAAGATTGCTTCGGTCTTGAATGATGTGATTCAAATTCACGAAATTCTTCTCAGTGTTACCGGTTTTCCATTGCTGCTCTTGAAAAAAGAGAGGTAAGAGACATGTAGAAACTTTTAATATTCTCGCTTTGAGTATGTTTTCAATCCTGTTCACGCACGGAACTACTGATTGTAATATCACTTGCGAGCCCGAAACGTGGCGCAGAGGATTTAGCATTGGAATTTGTGCCGGTATTGAATGACGATTCAGAAAATTTCAATAATCTTTTCAGCATATCCTTGAAAACGGAATAAAGAAATTTCTGTTCACTCCCAGCAGCGTAAGATAACATTGAAACTGATTCATTACCTACGTTTCAGGGTTCTCTTTCCGATCAACCAAATACCGTCAGCACCAAACTCAGTGCGGAAGTGTTCAGCAAGCTTGTAGGCGTCGAAAGCCTATCCTTGAACTCGTATGATATTGTAGACGACGGAATCAATCAATACATAATGGTGAATTGAGTTGTTTTGTTTTGAAAATACAAAAACCAGAATGCGGCTCTTACGTGCACAAAGGAAAATCAATGCACGATCATCACGTCATTTTGCCTTTCCGTTCCGCCGAAGAATTCATCACTGATCTTGAAAGCGCGGATCCTGGAGTATGGGAAATGACGTGATAAATCGAAAGATGTTAATAACATGTGTTCAAATCAGAGAGACTGACCTGAAGAACGAGGAAAACGATTATGCAGTTTGTGTCGTTATGAAGAAAAAAGACGAACCGAGTCGGAACCTGTGGTCGTATCGTTTTTTCTTCTGAAAGAAAAGGTTTATTGCTTTATCCGAGTTAATCTTCATCTTCACAACATCAAAGGGAGAGTGCGGTCTACGCATCGCTACTGCATCCAAGACATACAAGGACCCCTCTGCTGACAAAATCATTCGCTGTGAAACCGATCCGTCGGAGTTCCCTGATGAGTATGTGTCGTTTTAGAGGAAGTTTCTGTTCTTTGTGTTTTCTAACTTTCCTACAATCACTACCTGTCGTACTTTGCTTTGTAATAAACACGACTCAATTTATTTCTTGTTCGCCTGTTCCCGACCTCTGACGCACTTCTCCGCTACTGGTTGCCAAATGCCGAAAGTGATTCCTATCCATGTAACATGGACCATGTTTGTTCAATCCTTCGCTAGAAAAAATGAAGAAAAAACTCATTCAGGTAAGCAAGACGAACAAGCAAACATTTCCGTACAAATGTATGAATGAAGGTCACGTGTGAGCTTTTGTTAGCAAAAGTCTCTTTCACATTGTTGTTTTGTCCACATTGTTACGTTTGACCATTGTGTACTCTGTTGTTCAGGAGTTGTTTCAACACTTTTAAGGAATTTGTCTGTTGGAACTATAAACATTTACGATTCTCTTTCTGTGGTCACACCCAGTGCACGTTGTTTTTGTCTCAATGGCTCTCTTCGGTAAAAAATGACAGTGCCATCTCTTCCCCCGTCGTATTTATTCACCTTTCACAAGTTTGATCCTTTCGGCGAAAGGCTTTCGCGTTATTATTCAACGTACAATAAATTTAGAGTATTCAAAACTTCTGAGTTGCTTAAATTTATCATTTTAATCCATTCCAGGTGCGGAAACCAATCTTCTTGAAGAAATGAGTTACTTTGATCGCGTTTCTATCTTTGTAAGTTTAAAAAAAAATATAACAAACTATTATAGTTCGGTTCAGGTTACTGACAAAAATATCCATGTTTCAAAATAACGCTTGATCAAGACACCAACTACAAGAAATATATGGACGATGTATCTGCTGAGGATCGAGGAGAGTTTGAAGAAACTTTCACGCTGTTCCGGTAAGAGTGGACATTCTATTTAGAGTTATAGAGAACAAAGAGTTTAGCTGGCAGGGGAACTTTTATAGGCAGTTACTGCAGTAGGCGTGAACTACAAAACTTTTCAAAAAGACATTTGCAGGAAGGTTTGCCAGATGGTTTGCTCGACTACATCGAAGAAGCTGTTAGCGGTTAAAACGGTAAAACGATTCGAAGGTATGACAATTTTTTCGCAGTTTTCTTCAAATTTCCTATTTTTTTAGTTCTGATCGATGAAGAATCGGCAACAAAATCTGAGTTGTTCATTAAGATCGCTCCTGTTTTAAAGATAGGACTCAAATTCACAAAGATTATTCTCAGTGTTCCTGGTTTTCCAATTTCTGCTCTAAAATAAGAGAGGTAAGAGACATGTAGAAACTTTTATTATTTTACTTGCAGTATGTTTTCACTAATGTTCAAGCACGGAACCACAAATTGTCATATCACTTGCGAGCCCGAAACTTGCGCAGAGGATTTAGCATTGGAATTTGTGCCGGTATTGATTAAAGCATGAGAAAAAATTCAACTATGTTTAGCATATCCTTGACAATGGAATCAAGAAATTTTATTTCCATCCCAGCAGCGTAAGATATCATTGAAACTGGTTTATTACCCACATTTCAGGGGTCTCTTTCCGGTCGACCAAATCCCGCTAGCAAAAAACTCAGTGCGAAAGTATTCGGCAAGTTTGTAAAAGTTGAGCGCCTATCCTTGAACTCGTATGATATTGTTGACGACGGAATCAACAAATACATAATGGTGAGTTTGAAATGTTAGATTGAAATAATTAAAAAACAGAATGCGGCTCTCACCGTGCACAAAGCAAAATCGATTCACGACCATCACGTAATTTTGCCTTTTCGTTCGGGCCGGAGAATTCATCGCTGATCTTGAATGCGTTGATCCTGAAGTATGGGAGATGACGTGAGAATAAAAAAACAAGTGACGATTATTCTCTTTTCAGAGGAACCGACCTGAAGAATGAAGAAAACGATTATGCAGTTTGTGTCGTTATGACGAAAAAAGACGAACCCGAGTAAGACGAACCCGAGCCTGTGATCGTATCGTTTTATTTTTTGAAAGAAAAGGTTTCTTATTTGATTTCATGTTGGGTTTTCTTCATCTTCACAAAATTCCAGAGAGGATGCGGCCTACGCATCGCTACTGCATCCAATACATACAAGGACCCGTCGCTGACAAGATCATTCGATATCAAACCAATCCGTCGGAGTTCCCTGATGAGTATTTGTCTTTTAGATCACGTTTCTGTTTTTTTGTGTTTATAACAATTCTACATCGTGTTTATTTTACTACCTGTCGTACTCTGCTTTGTAATAAACACGACTCGACTTCTTTGTTGTTCGCCTGTTTTCGCAACCTCTGACGCACCCCGCCCTCTCCCAGCTGTTGTGGCCGCCCTGGGTCTTGAACCCTCGTCGTTGTGTTCTCAGCCTGACACCTTGGCATTACACCACGTGTGTCTCATAGACGCAGGTGCCACGAGTATTCACACTTTTTGTTTCCGTCGTAGGCGGGGGCTGCTGTCGGAAGGGGGGAGGGATGCCGACAAGAGTACACAAAACGGATCAGATGCCATCCAGACTCGCCTCCTTAGCGCTCACTAATATTTGTTTCGTGTTAGTCATTCAGTCGATCGTCTAAAAGCTTTCTTTCAGAACATGGCCGACCTCGCTGCTCTGTTCGCCGAGCACGAAATTGTTCCCCAGATCATTCCCAAGGCTCCCACGCAGGTGCTCAACGTGAGTCTTCTGTTTCTTCACGACAAGTACAGCCTATTCGGTTTACAGTGCACGTGGGACGGCATCCAGGTGCAGCCGGGCCAGCAGATGGCCGCTCGCAACCTCAAGAATGCGCCCCGCTTCACCCTCAAGGTCGACCCCGAGGCCATGTTCTCGCTGATCATGATCGGTACGGGCAGGAGGGGTGTTTCTTATTATCAAAGCTTCGCAGACCCCGACAACCTCTCGCGTGCCAAGCCCTCCGTGGCCGAGTGGCTGCACTGGCTCGTCGTCAACATCCCCGCGTCCAACGTCCTCGAGGGCATCAACGGAGGTATGTGGGTCTGATTAAATAAAGTCGGAGACAATGTTTGTGTTCGTCAGGCCAGCACCAGATGGCGTACGGCTCGCCGGGCCCGCAGCCCCGCACGGGCGCCCATCGCTACATCATCATGCTCTTCGAGCACGGCGGCAGGCGAATTGCGGTGGGCTGGGGATTATTTATTCTAAAACTTTATATTTTATAAAATAAAAATAATAAAAAATAATATACATGTAATATCAACACGTCCATTTCAGCAGCCCAAGATTGACCAGCGTGCCAAGTTCAGCGTAAAGAAGTGGATGGAGAAGAACGGATTTGGTGAGTTAATTTTTCTTTTCAACTTTTCCTGTGGGTAATAGATGTCGGCAAACATTGGTAGTCGTCGCATCTGCAGCTTTAGAAGGAGGAAACACATTAGTGAGTGATCTGCCTGCTGAACAACATCTGTGTTTTACTAGTGTTCGCGCTTTGTCTGACTTCTGTGGCTCTCTCTGTGATGTGTTCAAGTTTCTGAACTGGAGTAATTAACATGTGAAAGCAATAACTCGCAGTCAAAGAGTCGTGTTGTTGGTTGTGTCGGAGAGCAGACATTCGCGTGGGGGAGAGAGAGTTCTAAGCTCAGAGACCTCAAGTTCACTCAGACGGGACGGCTTATTACACCACTAAGAGCTGTGTGAGGACTGATTGATAGGGCTAGGCGCAGTGCAATAGGGACAGGTGTATGTTTGTGGCAAAAGAAGGGATGAAACAATTAGTATAGTCTTTTGTGAAACACATTTGGGTACTTCGGCAAACGAACCAATCATAACCATTACAGATGCTCCCATCGCCGCCAACTTCTTCTTCTGCCAGAACGAGCAGCAGTAATCTCAGCCACCCACAACTTCCGACCCGTATTATGTGTGTAAATATTCAGCAGAACAACATTGTTCGAACGGGGACATTATTCTATCACATCGCTAGATAAAGTTATGAATCTCGTTGAAATCTGAAGAAATGATTTATCAAACACTGCAAACTAAAAGTTAATCACAAAATTGGTGTTTTCAACCCGAAGATCACAAAACCTCGATATTATGACTAGAATGACTGTACATAAAGCTAATGCTCTTCATTCTCTAATCTTCTAGGCGTATCATCCTCACTATCTTCATCCGTAATCGTTTCCACTCTGCACTCGTGCTCCGAACATGTAGTTCCAAGGGATAAATATTGCTGAAACACACTGTCATGATCACAATCAAATTCGAAAAGTAAAAGTACAAACTATTTTCTAACCGATACTTAGTGAATAAGTTATCTGCACTAAACATGCAGCTGATTAATGTCAATTATTTCCTGTCGCGTTTCATAAGTTCAATCAAGCTCATAATTTCATTTTACTTACCTGTAGTGTATTTCTAGTATGCTTAGCTACAAAGCGCACAAAAGGTCGAAGATCACCCATATTTGCAGTTTCGAGTGACACGTAGTACTGAAAATTTAGAAAATTGGTGTTGCGAGGTTCGAGAACAAGTTACCTGCGCTTTGTCTTCAACTGGAATAATTACGGGAGGGAATCCGCTGCGCATCAAATGACATTCATCAATAATCGAGCAGTGCGCCCGTTGCCGTCGACGAAGGGGTGCACCAGGACCTGCACCATGCAAGTTCAGTATGAAAATTGAAATAATATTATATCGACCCATTAATGTCGTAATGACCTCCCAACTCACCAATTTGTAGTGTGCAATAGCCGCTCGCTCGACGGGTTCGATCTTCGCCGTCTCTCGTCGTTCAGCCAGTCGATCAGTTCTTGCATTCGCTCTTCGACCTCGGTCGGGGGTGGAGGGGTGAATCTTTAAAAGTAAGATTATGTAGTTTGTAATTTGTAAATTTACCGTACCTTCCGACATACACTTGCGTTGTCCTCATTCGTCCTGCATCATCGGGTGCCACATGGCCAAGAACACGACGGTGAATGTCGAGGATGTCCTGAAAGCACTCTTCAGTCTTGTTGTGTGAACAATGCTTCGTACCTGCAGGGAGATGTGATGCGTCTCAATGAGAGTATGGTTCAGAAAGCGCAGTGCCGCATCCATGCCCAATACTTCGTTGTGCTCCGCAATCGACACTCCCGCCACGGGCATTCCCGTCTCCAGGATTGACCTGAGATGGCAATCAGGTCATCGTTTCTTTGTTAGTTCAGTACCTTGTCTGCCCCAGACTCAGTGTATTTCCCTCGATCGCAACCGTCTGTTGGATATGCGCAAAGTAGCTCTCGCGCATGGCTCTTCTCATCTCGGAAGTGTACTTCATTGCGAGGAACTGGTCACGCTACAAGAAAGGTAATGCAAAGTTGAGAACAACCCGAGTCTCACCTTCTTCCGCAGGTCCTCCAACTCTCTGCGGTCCAGCTCTGTTACTACACTCACTGTGCTCGCACGACATCTGAAAACGAAAGGGGTTCAAAACAAATGTTCCCTTTTTTCTTACTTCATAGCCGCTTGATGTCTTGGTTCGTAAGCGAGCGCCTTGAAGTAGTAACCATCCGCCTTCACGGGGTCTTGTACGTATTCCTCGATGTACATGCCTGAAAAAAACGAAACTTGTTTTTTTTCACCCTCTGTTATTTCCATGTGACTTACCATACTCAACCAGCACATCGGGATGATTTGGTGTGAGCGCCAATGCTTGTTCCATGATTTTGGCGCCGCGCTGACGGTTTCCATTCTTCAAATGAGTCTGCAACAAGCGTTCACATCTAGTACAAGTTCAACCGTATTTACCTTAGCTGCAGCAACAGCAGTAAGTGCTTCTTTCACCAGTGTGGGAGGGGGTGCTTCTCGCCAATCGGACCATAATCCCAGCGGAGGGGGCTTTCTGCGAAGCAATGAATGTTTCATTACACTTGTTGTATGTCTTCCTCACCTGATAACTTCTCCTGTAATTTTCTCGCTCTTTCGTTTGTGGTGAGATAGCGGATCCTCGACGAAGATGCTTCGTATGGCACCATCCCTCAGGGCTAAGGACTTTGACGACGATAAAGCCCGTGAAGATCGCCAACGGTCATAGTACGACGTCACGAAGTCTTTAGCCAGTGGCGTCAACAACTGTAAACAAGATTCGTTGTTGTCTGTCGCCCTTTGACAAAGGACTCGAAACATAGTTGTAATACTCACTTGAACGCCTATCGAAGCAAATATACAAATTGCGACGAGTCTCCAATCGAGAGATCGATTATTGTGGGTATGATGATGGTGGTGATGCGACGATTCGGAAAAGCGTTCACTCCTTCGCCTCATTCTCCGCTCTATCCTTCCCGCTTCGTCGACCATTTTCACTAAAATGACGTCATAATTATTATCCGACCTCTCTATCTGAAAATCGTCCACGTCAAAACTCGATAACATTCAAAATAACACTAAAAACATCAAAACAGCCGTGGCAGCACACGCGACCCTCTCGCTTGGTCCCGCCACGATTTCCCCCTCCCCTCGCGGGTGTACGGTAGGGCGGCAGTCAGCGAGAGCAGTCAGCTGTTCGCCACCCTCTAGTCGTGTGTGCGTGCGTGTGTCGCCCGGACCGCATCCCGCCGACCTCTCTCCATCGTCACCATGCTCGAAATGGTATTCAACCGCAACGGGGCCAACACCCTGTCGACCGGCACGACGCCCACCTTCAAGGAACGCCGGCCATTCCGTGAGTTGCGCACTTGTCGGGGGAAGGGGCTCACGTGACCTCTGCCGGCGGGTTGTGGACGGGTTCCCTGCGCGCAGATCACATCGCTAACCACACTGTTTGCATAGATAACATCTCCCTGGAACATATTTAGCATGCGCTTTCACTATTCAACACCACTTCCTGGCGAGTCTCAGGACGTGTATCGATCCAAAGGTCTTTGGTGTCCGCGCACCCAGCTGTCAGTAATCTGATATTCTCGCACACTCGGGAGTACACTGTAGATTAGTCGGTTGCAGAACAAACGGGAAAACAAGGGTCCGATTTGAACGTGTCTTGTGGTTCTGAACACGTGACTAGTGAAAGTGCTAAAAGGCAGCGGCGCGTGCTTATTGACACCCGCACGTGACCCCCCGGCAGACAAAGCCCCCGCTGACCGGCAGACGACACACATTCTACATACGTTGCCATTGCAGATGCCCGAAAGAACGACGTACTCGAGATCCGACGACAGCAGCCCAGCAAGGTAGGCACACGGTCCTTTGTTTACCTACCGTGTCCTCCTATTCGTAGCACCTGTAAACACCTGATAGATCATAATGTAGTGATGTTGGGAATTTCTCATTCTTGGGTATCTGGACACTTTGAGGAGTGACAATAGTTTCGAAATTGTGTCGGCTAACGAACGTGAGAGTGTGTGTGAGCGTGTACACGCGTGTCACGCAACAGTTGGCGTGGTCGAACTAGATAACGCGTGAGAGCGGAATGGGGTGAACAGAGTACACCAAGGGCTGACAATGAGTTTCGGCTTGTGAATTCACACTGGGTTTATGTAGACGATAGATAGAAGCATTCACGAGAAGACAACAAAGACGAATCCTTTGCAGGTTCCGTTGATCATCGAGCGATTCGAGGGCGAGCGCTCGCTTCCCCTCATGGACCGGTGCAAATTCCTCGTGCCCGATCACATCACAGTCGCCGAACTTATGCACATTATTCGACGAAGGTAAGGGAGGTAGTCTGGATGAATGGGTATTTTTGTGATTTCTCTTTGGCATTGTAATCGCTTGCAGGCTACAGCTGCATCCCGAGCAGACCTTCTTCCTCCTCGTCAACGAAAAGGCCATCGCCACGAATTCGATGACGTTGAGCCAACTGTACGGAACTGAGCAGGTTAGTGGCAGGCCTAGGTCCGTGGGTTACGGTAGTTCTTTTATTCAGGACGCCGACGGCTTCCTGTACCTTGTGTACACCTCGCAGCCGACCTTCGGCTGAACAACGTTCCACTATGCACCACTTCGC
Source organism: Onthophagus sagittarius (assembly GCA_036711965.1). NCBI lineage: Eukaryota > Metazoa > Arthropoda > Insecta > Coleoptera > Scarabaeidae > Onthophagus > Onthophagus sagittarius. The sequence goes on along the minus strand of JASERS010000074.1, from coordinate 22,194 downwards.
CGCATTGTTTCCCAAGCCCGTCATAAGGTTTCCATACCTCCCATAGCCTCCCTAATGACCTCCGAGTTGTGTGCGGCATCTACCGTAATCACCCTGTTCGCGCTGTGCTTGGGTCTACCGTACCATGCAGCCTCCCGCACTCGTATCGTTGTTGTTTCACTCCCTCACCACGTTGTACTCCGATGCCTCTTTCTCCCGTTACCGAAACGATGCCCCTCTGGTCAACCCGTCACTCACCCCTACCCTGTCCTTGCATTCTAGCCGCTCGACCGCCGAACAGTGCTAATTGTACATATGTACCATACTTTTCCACCTTGTTACTGTAAAAAGACCGACAGACGAGAGACAATTCACACGATTGATTCCTCACACAGCGCCACACAAATCGACACGGAGCCACTACCCTTCACCCATTCTTGGTCAGCATCACTCATTGTGCACGTATGGATTTTGATAAATGGTTCTCAGACTCTGTCGTCTTGCGTCGTTCTACAGAGAAAATATCGAGATACCGATACACATCAGTTCGAGCGGTTCCCTCACTTACCCGGTGCTATCTGTTCGATTTCTGACCCAATGCGACCATGTACATGCCTCGGGATACGGTAACTCGACCGCGCGTAACCATTCGAATATGGTTTTACGTCTTGTTTCGTGCTGTTTCCACCCTGTTTTCTACTCGATTCGTTCACTTTTCAGACAATGCCGGCTTGTCCGAAATGCTGGCGTTTGTTTCCCGACAGACTTGCTGCCAGAGAACACATGGTTCGCTTTATAAATTTGTTTTCAAATTCGATTAATTTCAAAATCATCTTGAGGTTTTCTCTTATTTTCAATCACCTTTCAGCTCAAACCGGGCGGCTGTGAAGCTCCCGATGAGCCTAAAGCAACCACCTTCAACCAAACACGCATGGACCAGAACGGAATACAGATGAATGCCCGGCAATCGGTTGGTTATTTTCCTAATATACTCATCGTGTTTTAATTTTCAGGATCTCCTTTTCCCAGTGCAAGTCCGCCGTGCCGCAAAGCCCAATCGCCGACCGCACTTTCCTTTTTTGTTCACCGGTGCACCAAAACAGCCGCAGCAACTGTCGGGGTTCCTTCCTGTCATGAAGACGGTCCAAAGGGAAGAGGAAATGCCTTTGAGTGAGCCGAGTACGTCTGGCGCGGTGAAGCAGGAACCTGAAGATGTGGAGGTACGCAGGGAGGGATGTGTGCTAACTTTTATTACCACTAAAAGAAACATAATGTAGTTAGAGTTTGTTTTCAGTTGTTCGAAAATCACCACGAAGACTTCGACAACCATGGTATGTTCTCCAATGAAGTAAAGCCCGAAGCCGAAGTCAAGTACGAAACCGATGAGCTGGTGATGGAAAGCATGCCGAACCTGGAGGAAGAACCACTGGTAAACCTAAGATTGTAGAGTTTATTTTGAAAAATCACAATTTCAGCCGAAAATCCACACTTGTGGCTACTGTCCGATGCACTTTACCTCCTTCGGTGACCTCTTCGACCACCACAACGAAGTGCACGAACCGATTCTCAATGCAACGACGCATGCTGCCCTGCAGCCGGTAGACAACCAGGTGAACACGGGGATCAAGTTGCTTATTGAGCTCTCTTCTAAAATCCTAGCTTAAATTATTATTTTTAAATTATAAAAAATTTAAAAAAAAACAAAAAAAGCCAAACAGGATGTCAACCCGAGCGTTTGCGCCGAATGCGGAGAGGTCTTTCTGCAAGAGAAACTGCTCGCCGACCACATCATCTCCGAGCACACGATAGTGCCCAAAAAGAAGAAGAAGATCCAAGACCCGAGCAAAATGAGCAGCTATGCGAAGAAGAAAATGGCGATGGAGGCGAGGCTGGCGGAGAGAAAGGTACCGTATATAACTGGAGGAGAGTATTTGGGAATACTGTAACGATTTCAGTTCGCGTGTATGCACTGCACGGCCGTAGGTCTATCACGCGAGGAATACGAAGGACACCAGTGCTGGCAGGCAAAACTAGCGAGGGAAGATCATGTTGTGAGTTTGGGGGTTACGGTATCAGAGTGCTTTTTTGAGTGATTTTACAAAGTATCCTTCTTTCAGTACGTTTTCCACTGCGATCTGTGCTCTTCGAATTTCGAAACGAAAGAATTGCTACGTGATCACGAACAGGAAACGCATGGTGGTGTATTCTCTGCTAATCCCCGAATGGAGCTTAAAAAGGTAGCGGACAATTAAAAGTTGAAGGCGCTTTCCATGTAATCTGCAGGTCTTCAAGTGTCCTAACTGCCCGTCTGCATTCGAGACGGAGAAGGAGTTTCGAGTCCATTGCGAGGAGAAACATGCACCGGTTTGTTTTAAAATCTGAAATAATTTCTGAAAAGTTTGATTGCAGAAAGCAATCAAGTGCGACTACTGCAGCTTCGTATTCCCTTCTATCGCCTCGCTGCGCCTGCACGAACGTCTGCATGTTAGGGTACGTGGAGTGGAGACTGCACAGTAAACCGAACAACGTGGGTTGCAGCTGAAGTGCCCCGAGTGCCCGATGTCATTCAACACGAAACGAGCGAGAAAAGAACATGCTATGAAGGCACATAATTTGGAGGTGAGACGTTGTGATATTGATAGAGCTTTCATTATCTTGATTACGAAAAACGCTAGATTTCGGTCTTGGATTGCTTTTATGATTTTTCCAGATCATCGAGGGTGACGAATACAAGTGCGACTACTGCGAATTCGCGACAAAATCGAAGGAAAAGCGCATGGAGCACATGTTTAATGACCACCCCGAGAACAGGGAGATCCTGCGGATGAGCAACCCTGAATACGTGGTGAGTCGGGTAGTGGGTAGACCTTGTAATTCTTCTGCGTATTTCTCAGGTGACGTACCCATGCCGCGTGTGCACTATTCGATACAACACCGAGGAGAAGGTGATAGAACACGAAAATACCAATCCGTGTGCCAAGAACATCAAGAAAATGACGAAATGCGTGTATAGGGTGAGCTAAATCTTGGAAATGGAGTGAGAAAAATGCGTTGCAGCCTGTCGTGGTGCGTCTGTACCGTGGAAAAGGACTGCCGCCCGCACAGCCGGAGAATGAAGTCATCGAGGATAATGTCAAGAGAGGCATCACGGGAAAGCGGCTGGTGAGTGAACTGGGCTGTTGATTGTTCTGTATTGTAATTTTTGTCAGTCGTTTCTGAAATGCAGTTTCTATAAAATGACAAAACGTATTCCGTTGTAGCGCGTGCAGCCATCCTCTCGCCGCCGCCGCTTCCTGTGCACCATTTGCAACCAAAACTTTGGCAGTGTCAATGCAAAGGCGGCCCACGACAAGAAGGAGCACCTGCCGAAGAGTGGCTCACAGGTACGTTTTGAAAGATCGGGTCCCGATTATCGTGGTAGGAGTGTTTGAAGGGGTTTTTAAAACCTAGTTGTAAAATATAGTTTTCGAAATACAAATAATCTCTTTCCAGCACATGATCAAGCGCGACAATTCGTATGTGTTTGTGTACCGCTGCCGTCTGTGCACCTGCCACACCATGCAGAATGTCATCAGTCTGCGCAGACATTTGACACAGATCCACGGAGAGAAACACGAAGGGGGAGAGGTGAGCCGATCCTTCCTCGCGTGTCACAGAGAGACTCATGTACAGGTTAAAGAAGAGATGGACGATGGCGAAGAAGAAGAGGAGATGGAGGAGTGAATTAGAACGGGTTTCTGAACATTTTGGGTTATTTACATGTTTATTGTTATGTATTTCCAAACACAATGCGATGCATAAACATACATTAGTTATGATTTTGGCTGTACTTTGGTCATGAAACGTCGATACGACGCTTTGAAAGCGTCCAAAAACATGAAGAGAAGGTTGAAAATAGTGAGGACGGACATTCCAAGGTATAAGCCCATAACACCTCCGATGTTACCTGTGAAAATTATCTCATAGTTAACTTACCCATAACCAACTCAGAACTGTCACAAGGTTAGAACTTTGAACTTGTTTATAATGAGTGTAGACCAGATCTCGTTGGAAAATGGAAAATGTCACAAAATTGGCACTGTGAAGTGTTCAGGTAAAGATGTTAAAGAGCCATACTCAATGTATTCAGGACTGAAGTTTGTGAAGAACATGTTCTTAGACAGTCTTTCCGCAACATTGTCAGCAAATGTGCCAGAGTAGGTAGTAGACATGTCGTAGCCCCATTTTTCACACTCAATCAGACACTCGGAGCACTTTGGAAGTGTTGTCAAATTCGTACCTTAAAATGCGACGCTTTAAAAAATAGTTTTTTTATTAACCCACCATCTTCATATTGTACTTTGAAGTTGTTTTCTAAACATTCAAACAGTGCAAGAGGGTGACAAATTGGATATGCGTTGTTCAAATCAAATGATATTGGACTACATCCACATGAAGTGTTGAAATGCCTTCGGAATTGCCACCTCATAAATAAAAGTGACCAATTACCAAGCTCTGCATAGCGCTATGCAGTCCCTTTCTTGATACTTTTCTTTCGTTCGTGACCCTTCGTAGCCAACAAGCCAATTCTCTGTACAATTACCCCATTCCGTTGTTTTCAGGAGAGTCGTCTGGTTTATGCAAATTTGAAAAACAAATCAATTCACATACTTTTTTGGTCGTAACTGCAGTTTTAACTGATGTACGAGGTTGAATACTGATTGATTGACTTTTGTGTAGAAATTGTGTTTCTGATTCGTCAACCAGAACAAGTAGGCCTTCAGTGTCGATGTTTGTGAAGACTCGAGCACTATCAACTGAAAGACTAATTGTTGCATCTTTTAAATCAGACGAGTTCACATGTTTTGTGATTGACAATGTCTGTTGTATGAGTATTGAGTACTAAGCGTAGTCCGGATGTTTCGCCTATATCGACTTGTCGCTGTAGCCACGGATACGGCGACGTCTTCATGTTTATTTCCTGCACTTTCCTTTAATCAAATAACTTGCCACTCTAACTTGACAGCTTCCTTTATGAGTCAAAATTGGTTTAGAAACGCTGAATTACTTTTCTGAACGTCGAAATTTTAGAAAAAGGTCAACCTGCAGCAATCGAATCGCCAATCTTCGAAAACACACATAACGAAAATGTCTTTGCAATCGTATCTTGAACACAGTTTTATCACTTTTATTTGGTCGTTCAAACCCGGTTTGATGAAGAAAAGAACGAACGTCAAACTCTGGATGTGTCATTTTGTATTTTTTCAACTCTGCTTCTCCAGCTTTAAGAAGTTCTTTTGATAGATATCGGAAGGAGTCCTTAGAAACACGTTGTTTTTGTTCACATTTTTGATCACCTTGACTTCATTGGTCATCAAACTCATGTAATACAAGAATAAAAAGGAAACATCTCCTGTAGTGTTCAAGGAATCGATCGCAGATTTTTTGTATTGATACTTGTGACAGACCACTATTTTTGGAATGTGTAGACCACCCTCTTCCACTACATACTCTACCTGAAAAGTTGTGGATTCTGGATATTTCGCCCAGAGAAAAATCCAAACAAACGTTTGTATGCGTTGGTTTACTGAAATGGTTCAACAATAGCGTTGTGACATTGTACGATAAAATAGAAACACATCCTATCACTAAAAACACCCAGAACCACTAAAAAGTGAACTTTTCTTTGCAAATAATTGTAGTGAGTTGACCCTTTTGATTCCTTTGTGCTCTAAAACTTGTTTGAAATCTTCAGTTTCGTGCATTTTGGGCGATTCTGACTTCTGCAACTCATAAATTCATAGATAAAGTACAAACTTGCCTTATTCCGTTGAACCTGAAGTTAACTTCAACTAAATGAATTTAACTCTTTTGTTCAATGTATCAGTCGAAATGTCAGACCAACATTACTGTGCTAACATCGATAGAAAAGTCATCATTCGAATCTAATTTCATTTCGAACACTCCTGTTGAAAAACAATTCAGAAAACATCACTTTCAAGTTGTGCACGTAGATAATTCTTTCTATTTCGACAACCAAACAACATTGAAGTACTGTGTGTTTTCTGCACTTTTTTCCGAGGGTACGTGCAAACAAACAGCTTCGTTCGAGAGGTCAGAAAATAAAACACCAATCTGTAATAAACGGGGGTTTTACTGGCGTGACCAGACTACTGTCAAAATTTATGTTGTCTGGAGAGATTTGTACTCGCCTATGGTCGTAAAATCATTTCTTAAAAATCACCCTGCGTGGGATTTCGTATCTAATTTCGGGGGTCATTACTTTTCGGCGTCGATGCAAAGAACGTATTAAAGAACACTACCCCCACATTTTATACCACTTTTCGTAACTATATTCTCGGTTCGGTTTCTGAAATGTATACAGTACCCCAAATCCAGTTCTTCTGGGATCGTTTTCACTCACGAGAGTACAACTGCAGGTGAGAAGATTAATGAAAAGCTTTTACATGACATCCCAAAGTGTCACCGCTCCATACGGAGATGTTCGTTGGTATCACGAACCATTCTATGGTTTTGGTCAGTTGTCAGTTGCCTTCTCACTCACCTGACACGTTTCAAGGTACATTTATGCTCGTTTCGGAATCATCGCTATCACTGCCCATTGTCTCACTCTGATTGGCCTCGTTCAACTGCTACAGCAATCATGCTACAAAGTTCGATTTTCTTAAAATTGAAACCTGATAATAAAAGTTTAGATAATGTTTTTCATGAGCTTTATTGATATTGTTGAGCTAGTGAATGTGAACATCATCACTGGTGGTTTTGAAATTTGAAAGAGTTCTCAACGTGATTTCAGTGGTTATGATGTACCGAGGAGGATCGTTCTGCGCCGAACCAATCAAATACTATCACGACATTTCCACGAGTAAAAACTACGCGCCTCAGTTCTGTGGAGTGGAGCGTGCATGACATGTGTCATTCTGGTCATCAACCGCATCGCTGAACTTCTTCGACTGGAGGGAGTCATTCAGTATTTTCAGGTCACATTGATGATTTTTTGAACAATGTCACGTATTTCAGGGAGCGCGCACGTGGTTTCTGATGATGCTGCCAACTATCTATGGGTTATTCCTCGGTTACATGACACCTCCGCCCCTGTATCACGCCAAGATCGGGGCGCTGATTTTCGACCCGATGATAGACATTTCCGATGTTTTGGTTTGCCTTTTCAAGAATTCAAGTTTAGAAATTATACAATCATTTAGTACGTCAATTACTTCCATACGGCAAACAACATTGCCATTATCATAGTCATCTGCATGTTGTACATTTTCTTTTGTCTGAAGTTGAGCTTTTCGAAGTCAAAAGTACTTTCTACTTCCAATAATCTTGTGAAATTTGTTTGCAGAAAATGCAAGGAATCAAATCGAACATGTTGCAAACGAACACGACCAAAATTTTCCTTCAAGCAACTATAATGTGTTTTCTTCAACTAGTCGTTGCGTTCACGTACGTTTTGTTCAATTTTGTCGCCGTTCCCATTTGGATTGTCTACATGGGCCACCTGTTCTTCTGCTTCTCTCACGGTAATTTTTTTCTACGACCCACTTCAATCACTTGCGAAAATTTTAAGCAAACGCCCCGTTCATTTATATTCTATTGAACAAAACTATTCGTGACAGAATGCTGGCAGTTCTCAAGTGCACACATCAGAGAAAATCACCAAAAGGGACTACTCGCACGACGCAAGTGACTCAAGGACCGACCATTGTTCAGCCTCATTAATGCAAAACATTGTCTGTCTGTTAAGCCAACTGATGTTTGTAAAAGTTACGAATAAATATCTTTGTTGTCCAAATGATCAACATGATCAACGTTTATCAAATGCGTGAGAAACTTCAGATTGAAATTGTATTCGCATTGCAATACGAGGAAAATTCGTATGAAAGTGTAGTTTCTCACGGAGGGTGGAATACACTACACTGTGAGGTCAAGCAATCCTGAAAATATCAGATATCGTGACAAGGTCATACATCGTTTGAACTAAATATACGCGTATATATACGTGATAAATATTGTTCTATCAAGACCAAAAGCCAATTCATATACAAAGATTGATTATTTGATCAATGTTCAGAAGAAATGTTTCAATGCTCGTAGCAATAAAGTACAATGTCTGCGCTTTTAAATAAAGATCTCAGTCCAACGAAATCACCCATTTTGTATCTTGCGCAGACGAATTCGTAATTACACTCTTCAAGAGTAGACATAATAAAAGCAACCTTTTCCACACACAAATTTCACTGTTTCTTGAAAATTTCGGCTTCAGTAATCTGTCGGTCTTTCAAAAAATGCTATCGACCGTCCCACAGCTTCAATTTTTCTGGGATAGAATGCACTCTGCAGAATATAACTGCAGGTGAGACTGCGAAACCAGGAAAATCATAATTGTTAGAAAAAGTCTGATCACACCCGCTGGAGATGAGCAATGGTATTACGAATCATCTTACGGTTTTGGTTCGTGTCTAGATTTCATGCGATGTTAAATTGCGATGTTAAATTTTCAGGAACATTCCTGTTGATTTTTGGAAGTATCGCTGTCATCGCTCACTGCCTCGTTTGCTTGGGACTAGTCCAACTACTGGAGCAGTCTTGCTACAAAGTTTGTCATCACTCGCTTGATAGATTCGATTGTTTCAGATAATGTTTCTGATGAGCCTTATTGATATTGTCGAACTCTCCAATGTTAATGTTTTCGCCGGTATAAAATAAAACGTTTTCGCTACTCTGAAATTTTTAGCGAGTTTCATGTACGAAGGTGGATCATACTGTGCAGATCCTATCAAATATTATCACAGTGGAGCAGTCGGACATCGTAATATGTTTTTATGAGCTTGAAACATAATTCGTTTAGAACTCTGGAGTGCAGCCTGCTGTGCTTGTGTCATTCTGGTGATTAACCGAATTGCTGAATTACTCCGTCTGCAGCGAGTGATCTGTTGTTTCGAAGTGAGTTCTTCGTATCGCTCTAGCCTTGCCACTCTTCTGCAGGGAAATCGCTCATGGTATATCATGCTTATACCAATGATTTACGGAACGTTCCTGGGATATTTCACACCTCCGCCTTTGTACCATTCGTTGATGGGAGCATACATTTTTGATCCTCTCATTGGAATACCTGATATTTTAGTTAGTTCATTTTTCAATAATTTAAAATGTTGCTCTTCAGTACGTGAATTACTTTCACACAGCTAACAACTTTGCAATAATCATTGCAAGTAGCAGTCTTTACATTTTCTTCTGTCTACAAATTAAGTATTCGAAATCAACAGTGAGACCGAAACGTTTTGAGAAACCTAAATGTGTAGAAACAAACCGTGGCGGTAAAATCTCAAAAACTGCAAACAGCAACGACCAAGATTTTTGTACAAGCTACAATAATGTGCTTCATTCAACTCGTAGCTGCATTTTCTTACGTTTTGTTCAACTTTGTAGCTGTGCCACTGTGGGTTTTCCACCTTGGACAGTTTTTCTTCTCTTTCTCGCACGGTATGAAGAATTTTTTAATTCAATCTGAGAAATCACAAGTTCAGGCAACGCTCCTTTCATTTATTTAGCAATGAATCGAACTATTCGTGACAAAACATTTGCTGTGTTTAGTTTCAAATTTAGACGTACTAGTTCGACACAAGTCACGCAAGCAACAACGAATTTCGTATTACATAATGTTATTTGATATTAGTTGTTATGCTGCGAAGTATTTTTAATAAATAATTGTTATGTTGCGAAGTATTTTTAAATTAAATAATCAGTGGGTTTTGCCGCCGCTACGCGGCTAACGCTAAAGAAGAGGGAGTGAGAAGAGGAGAGGAGAAGAGTGGGGGTGGGGTGGGGGAGAGAGGAGACGACTAAAAAGTGCACAAACACACAAACATCCACGCAAGCCTTTTATAATAAAGGATGTTTGTTCTACTCCAACCACGGATACAAAAATGTGTGAAGTATACAAAACTCAAATACACACACACTGGAGATCATAAGTCGGACCTTTCAAGATATTGCGAAAACGCAATTAAATGTCAAACCTCTCATGGAGGTCGGAGATTTTTGAAAAGTAATGACTGCACGTGAAAGTTTTCTCAGTATTGCAACACCACTAGGATTTCCCATTAGACGGGCTTGTCTTATTTTCAGGGGGTGTTTTTTCTAACCAGTTGAATCAACAGTTGTGACTCTAACTACATAGAGTCTGACGTATTTAAGGAAAAGATCTATTATAGCCTTCTTTGTGCTAGGAATTTTGAAATGTAGGAGTGTTTTTGTACGACAGATTGGTCTTTGTTTGCTAAACCATAGACTATGGTTCATAGTCTAGTCCATCGACCAGTTTTGGTTTAAACATAAACAATGGATACATTTTCACAGACTTTCTGCTCCATGACACTTTCTTCGCCAACTGTAACTCAACTTGAATTCTTTTGGGATCGCATGCGGTCGTCCGAATACGATTGCAAGTAAGGCTTCATTTTGTTTCGCTTATTTTGCCGATTTCAGTTTCACGGCTCCCATAGGCTCTATGCATTGGTATCACAACCCTTCTTACGAATTCGGTTTGTTAATCCTAATGATTGTCTTGAAATTATTCGCAGGAACTTTTATGCTGGTTTTCGGCAGCGTTGCAGTAATTGCCCATTGTCTGACATTATTGGGACTATTTCAGCTTCTTCAGCAATCGTGCTACAAGGTTTTTTTTTCAAATGGGTTTAACACTAATTTCCGTTCTGGTCAGATTATGTTTGTAATGAGCATAATCGATGTTATTGAGCTTTCGAATGTTAATGTTTTAGCAGGTTTCAAAATTTTAATGCAATTATTCAACATTCTTGCAGCTTTCCTCATGTTCGAGGGTGGTTGCTACTGTGCTTCTCCTGTCAAATACTATCACAGTGGAGCAATCGGACATCGTATGTCTCACTGTTCTAGAAGACGTTTAAGTGTTATACAGTTCTTTGGAGTGCCGCTTGTTTTGCGACTGTTCTTCTTGTGATGAATCGCATTGCAGAATTGCTAAAACTCGCTAAAATAACAAATTTGTTTCAGGTTTCTTTCTAAAGTGTTCTATTCTTTAGAAAAGATAAAACAGGGAAATCGTACGTGGCTAATTATGACGTTGCCGATAATATATGGAACTTTTCTGGGATATTTCACTCCACCCCCTTTGTTCCATGCAACCATGGGCGCCTATATTTTTGATCCGCTCATTGGAAACAATATTCTGGTTTCGACGTTCACCTTTTGTAACATACAATTAGAGTTTCAGTATCTTAATTACTATCACACTGCAAATAACGTTGCAATTATCATAGCAAGTAGCAGTCTCTACTTGTTCTTTTGCATGAAAATTAAATACTCAAAAACAATTGTAAGGTTGAGATTCAGAAAACAAACACTCGCTCGTTCAGGGCACGCAAAACGTCGCTGTAAAATCCGCTGCACTTCAATCGACCACGAAAAAAGTGTTTATTCAAGCCACAATTATGTGCTTTATTCAACTTGTCGCGGCATTCAGCTACGTACTTTTCAACTTCGTCACTGTCCCTCTCTGGGTGTTCCCGTTTGGCCAGGCATTCTTTTCGTTTTCACACGGTATGATTAGTTTTGTCCCACTTCTGTACATGAATATCTTCTTTTCAGCAAATGCTCCATTTATTTATATGCTCATGAACCGGACAGTGCGACAGAAAATGATGGTTGTCTTCAGATGCAGGAAACAAAAGAATAAAATTAAAACCACTCGCTCGACACAACAGACGCAGGAATGATTTTTGTACAGAAGAGACAAAAATACACTGTTTCGCTGTTGACTTTTAGGTTTAAGGACCACTTGTCACACTTTTTGATAGAGATTGTAACAGCTTTTCAACATTGATGACAAAGCATGATAAATTCAGGAACAATATCTAATGTCTTCATCAAGCAAATGTTCATCCGTTCTATCGTCAAAATGTGTAGCATTTCCGACAATGGCAACAATCTACATAATACAAACAACCATCTCTTCTTCAATACACCAGATATAAGAGAAATTCTGAGCAGACCGAAATACCCTTGGCACAGCTAAAATGAGTGATTCGCCAAAAATTCTGAAACTTGGTCCCAGGGGGTAACAAAGCACGCCCGACAACGTGGCGCTTTTGGTTTTTTGAGAAAAAATTTTTCAAAAAATTTATTGTCGAAAAATCAAATTTTTGCCGAAAAATAAAATTTTCACAATCGAGTAACTATGCTGCGGATTCATCTCCCCAGTGTTTGGGGATCACAAAAATGTATAATGTTGGCATTAAAAAGTTTAACTGTGGTGTTGGAAGCCTGAAAACCGTGAAAAACGTGACTTTTTCGAAAACGCCTTCGATTGCGGAAAAAATCGCTTCTTTACCCTAGCTTTTCTCGACGGAATTGGCATCCCCATGTCTTAAAACCCCCCTGGCCAGAGTTTGAGCAAAATCGGAGGGGCAGTATTTGACGAAAAGTTGTCATAAACATCAGAATGTCGGTACGAATCTTTTGACGGCGGTTCGATCCCCCCTTCTGGCACAAACTTCTCTGAGCATTTTGCTTTTTCGTTTTTAACCTTTCAAGTCGACTTCGACACTGTTGAAACGTACTATCAACATGGTCAGGTCAAAAAACTGAACGCGAAAAGCGAATATCAGTCGGCAGAGTGTTGACCAGAGGTTATTTTCCAGTTATTCATCCTGGCTCACACAGTAATCCGATCGCTCTGAAACTTTGCCCAGCGTTTTCTACGGCTAAGAAAACTATACGGGCAAAGTTTGAGCGAAATCTGAGACATCAAGTTTTCCGACATTTTTCACCTAAGGGGGGACCACATGGTCCAAAAATGTCGGAAAACTTGATGTCTCAGATTTTGCTCAAACTTTGCCCATATAGTTTTCTTAGCCGTAGAAAACGCTGGGCAAAGTTTCAGAGCGATCGGATTACTGTGTGAGCCAGGATGAATAACGGGAGAATAACCTCTGGTTAACACTCTGCCGACTGTTATTCGCTTTTCGCGTTCAGTTTTTTGACATGACCATGTTGATAGTACGTTTCAACAGTGTCGAAGTCGACTTGAAAGGTTAAAAACGAAAAAGCAAAATGCTCAGAGAAGTTTGTACCAGATGGGATCGAACCGCCGTCAAAAGATTCGTACCGACATTCTGATGTTTATGACAACTTTTCGTCAAATACTGCCCCTCCGATTTTGCTCAAACTTTGGCCAGGGGGGTTTTAAGACATGGGGATGCCAATTCCGTCGAGAAAAGCTAGGGTAAAGAGGCGATTTTTTCCGCAATCGAAGGCGTTTTCGAAAAAGTCACGTTTTTCACGGTTTTCAGGCTTCCAACACCACAGTTAGACTTTTTAATGCCAACATTATACATTTTTGTGATCCCCAAACACTGGGGAGATGAATCCGCAGCATAGTTACTCGATTGTGAAAATTTTATTTTTCGGCAAAAATTCGATTTTTCGACAATAACTTTTTTGAAAAATTTTTTCTCAAAAAACCAAAAGCGCCACGTTGTCGGGCGTGCTTTGTTACCCCCTGGGACCAAGTTTCAGCAAAATCGAAGAGATCGATTTCCTGTGCCAAGGGTCTGGTCAAACATGTTGGTCTTGTCAGACTTTCTCTTATATAGACCATTTCTCAGCCCGTGAACATTCTCCAATGTCTGCACTCCTCTGATGTCCGTGGTCTCAAGATCTAACGACTTTGATTTGAGAATAAATTACACTCGGGACCCTAAAGGGTGTACAATCCAAACCTATGAGACGTATCCATGATCATTCATTTCTCGCTGCTCTTTCATGCATGACGTGTCTAAGAAACGACGAAAAATAGGCCGAGTGTGTCAAGAAGTTTACATTACTCTCGCTAGCTGATTTCATCCATTACCAACATTTTAGCTCTGTCATTGGTCTGCTTCACTATTCCACGCTGACAAAAGATTATTACCACCAAACAGTTTCTTTCGAGTTAATGCTCGCTTTTTCTTTTTTACATACCTGAACAGAAGTTTACGAATCTTATGTGTTACATTTAAGATGTCTTGGTATCCTCTGTTTGTTGTTCGTAGAAATCTTGAGGACTGGAATGAATATTACTGGTTTCTAACTGTTCCTGAAGTGAGACATTGTGGTTTCAGAAGAATAATCTTTGTCGCAGGTAATCATCATTATTGTTTCTTTGTTATCTACATGTTTCGCTGTTTCCTCTATGCATTCTAATCATGTAATTCACGCAAATTACAAATCAGTTGTCTATGCGTTTTGTTTCAACGTTGTTGTATATTTGTGTTCTCGGATGCCTGTGATTTGTTTGGAATCGGGAATCGTCGATGGTATGAACACGATTTTAATTCTATCTGAATTTATCACAACAGGAACTGAAAGTGCTGATTTGTACTTTGCGATTGTTCACGTTACGGCTTTTGCCGTGGTATCAGCATCCATTTTCGGTCTGGTCATCGAACGAGTATTGGCAACTGTTTACATCAAAGATTACGAGTCACATCAACGAAGGCATTTGCCACGTTTAATATACATCGTATTATGCTCAATAGGCATTGTTTTTGGTTGGACATTCCAATATGGTGAGACTTTCAGGCGATGTGTCAATGTGATGATTCATACTTCCAGCTATCCTGTTCATGGTATATTACTTCGGATTCGTATTCCTCTTAACGCTCGTCGCATTTGCCACGATATGCTGGCTTTACAAGAATAACCTCGCGCGAATGCAGAAGCTAGACTCTGTTGTGAAGTGGCGAAAAGAGTCGTATTCCTTGTCAATACGCATGCAATTACGCGAAAATGTCTGGACAACAAAAGTGCGAGCACCTAAGTTCGATTGTTGATTACCGCTTTCAGATTGGCATTAAAATCTTCGGAACTGTCCTCATTTGCTACTTTATTTTTGTTGCTGCATTTATGATAGTGGCCATTTTCATTGCAGAAAATCCGTATCATCTAGCAATTTTTCTTTGGATTTTCAATTCAACAAGAATGGGGTTTGTGAAAAATTGTTAACAGTTAGTAGCGAACTGAAACATGCATCTCAGAGGAGTAATTCTTGCAATGACATTTATGGGTTTTGTTGTGAGAACAAATGGTAATACCAAAAACGTTATTTTTCCGTCCCAAAACGCTGTCAGAGAGTACGTTTTGATTTACTAATTGCAGAATACTGTACAGAATCACCAAAACACGCATCGTTAGGGCGAACATCGGAGCCCCGCCACACCCGCCGCGCTCCAACTCGACTACTACTACCGTAACCTAGGATTTCTTCGCCGTCTGGCGTCTCTCGCTCTCTTCTCATTTGATTTTGCCTTGTATCGAGCTCGTTTACCGTTATTTCACGTCAAATTTGGTTGTAATCGATTCCCCGGCCCTGTCCGGACCACACTCGTCGGTTGTTCTCGCTACGCAACGTCGATACGCCCTAGGTCGCCCGATTTCGTCCTATTTTTTGTTCGCGTTGTTTTTGCTTATTCTGCTACTCCAGGCTCCTGCAGGACCTTCAGAATGTCGAGGAGGACCAGGAGAGCGACGTCGAGCCGTGTCCGACCTTTGGATCGGTGCGTTGCGGTTGAGTTGACGACTTTTAGTTGCATCGTAGCCCCTGACTTTGTGTTCACCTTTCTCGTTTATTTTCTTGCAGGTAGTTCTCGAATCGGTCTCCCCGACACCTAGCAAGACTCTGGCGAGACTCGCCACGCATACTGGTCGACGCCGCACCACTTGGCAGGCCTGTCTCGGTGAGTTCTTGATCTTGGGCGAGTGATTGAATTTCGAGCCTTATTGTTCAGTTTGTGTCATTATAATCACTTCTCAGGCTCCGCAACGCCTTCCTCATCACTTCGGCAACACCAGTGACGCCAGCAAACACCATAACGTCGGAATCCCCGCCAGACGCGACACGACGAAATGAGAATCGTCGCTTCCAGCCGCCCCTTACCATTTGTGGCCATTGTTTCTCTGTAAATGTGATCCCGTGTTGTTGTACTTGGTGTACGTGAAGTAAGAACGAAGATAAACACGATAAAAGCCCAGGAGACGGTGAGTAATGAAGCGTTTTGAAGCGAGGCTTTGAGCCGCCGATACACCCATGCCACCCGTTTGTTGCGATTCCCGAACGTTTCGGTATCATTTTCGACCATGATTAGCGAAAAGTACGTCCAAAATAACCTAGGAAACGGCCAAACGAGCTGAGAAACTATCGAGAATTGGCCCTGGCGGAAAATAAGTGATGGCACAATCCCTTCGTGGCGGGAGTCCGCCGGGAGGACGTACGGTACTTTCCAATGTTCGCCCGCCCATTTCGCCAACCATGCGTGCCAAAATAGAGCTTGAAGTTCCCATGGACCGAATCGGCAAGGAGGCCGATTTATATTTCGAGCAGCTAGCAAACACGTGGACAATGCAGATTAAATGAAGATGCGGTCATTTTTGTTTGTTCTTACTGAGAGAATCTATTCAAATGAATTTTTCACAGCACGCGTTTATTATTTTGGCAGTAAAGAACAATATCGATACAACAGCCCAAAAATAAAAATCATTCGAAAGGCACACAAAAATCGGCGAGTTCTACTCTAGTAGACACCGTTGAGCCTGTTGATGATGTCGGGGTATCCTTGAACCAGTCATCGGAGGTCGTCGACGTCGTTGTGATGACGATGTTGCGTTCGGGACGGCGGGAGTAGCGGGCGGCCAAGCAGAGCCGGTCGGGCCGTTCGGGTTGCCGTACTTAGCGAAGTTGATGAAGTAGTTCTGTAGAAGGGATCTGTCTCCTAAATCTTTCGGTATGTTCACTCACCCTGGAGAAGTTGGAGACGTTGATGTCGTCCGAGTTGAGGGCCCACGAAGCAGATCCGAAGATGTATGCCATCTCAGCAGAGTGGACCGAGGCTATGATAAATTATTGGAGATTTGTAAACTGTAGAGAAAGTTTGTACCAGAAATCAGAGGGTACGTGGCCTTGGAGAGAGGGTTGAAGTACTCAAAGATGACGTTGTAGATGATCTGAAGAGAATGCTCAAGACAATCGAACAGTACAGTGAACCTGGGAAGAGTTGGCAGCGAACAGTGCCTTGTTGACCGTGACCTGTCGGCGATTCCACCAAGTATCCGAGTAAACCTGTAAGGACGCTAGAAAACGCGACAATTCTTTTCATCTCACCTCCATGAGTGCCCTCTTGATAGGATCGATGGGCTCTTCGGCCATTCCGAGTGTGATGTAGTGGTTCATGAAGTCGTTGATGACAGCAGTGCGGTTTGTTAGCGACTGAATTGCTTTGTTTTTTCCCAAAAAATCGCACTTAAAGAACTAAAAACTAACGAGAGGAACAATCGCCTCAATGAAGCTCAGAAGAGTCGCATTTGTGAAGGGCATCGTTGCGACTGTAATATTGTTGATTTGTGTGAAGTTTTTAAAGAAGGCCGGGCACGAGATTTTGGCGGGCTTTGTTGCCCCTTTTATTCGATAGTTTCATGTATCCACTTAACGATAGACACCAAAAGAAAGTTCGGAAATGTGTAGGAAGAGCGTCAAACGGGATCAAAGTTGAAGCGCCAGAACCCTTGAGTGTTACGATACTGCCCTCTCTCCCCCACGACCGCGTGATCTGCGCCCCTTTCCCGCCTTTCCCGTCATTCCCTCGGCCTCGGGGAGTCGAGAGTACACGGCAGAGTGAGAGACGCAGACGGTTATGTTTGCGCGGCGGGAGCCTCAGGGAAACCATTTCCGTCGCATATTACGGTACCAGATTCTATGAAAATTATGTCAAATTTTCACTTTTCTGCTCGTGCCCGGCCTCCTTTAAAGCAGGTACCGAACTCTCCGGCTTCGAGGCGGTTCATGAGGTGCAGGCGGGGCTTCGTGGGGGCAAGCTGTGTGTCTGTTTGAAAGAGATGTTCAGCTCGAAACTCACAGCTCGAAGGTTTGTCCACGAGTCAGGGAAAAAGTCGTAGTCTTCGATGGGCGAGCATGCGGTGTTGACGCCGAGCTGCGAGCCGGTCAAAGCGAGGCCGGTGCCATTAAGAGACGTCGTCGGCACGCTGAGAAGTTGCGTGCGGAGCTGCAATTTCAAATGGTTTTTCCTAAAATTGAATCCCCCAACATCGTAGTTGTCCGTCCAGGTAAGGCCGAGCTCGGTTGCCTTGTTCTCGTAGTACGCAACGGGCGCTTGGTTTGTGCCGTCGATGAAGCCAGACTGCAGAATTGCCGAGTGGAAGAGGTCTGGAAAAGCGGCGGATGCGACGTTACAGATTTCCAAACGATTTGAAAAACTAACCGTAAGACTCCGGGCTGATCGAGAGGCCATCGATGATCGTCGCTCCGGCAGATTGGCCGAAAAGGGTCACTCGCGACTGCAATTGATCAAGATTTTAACATTTAGTCAGTATGACCGGTACCGGGTCACCGCCAAAGGCACCGATGTTGCCCTGGACCCATTTGAGTGCCTCCGTTGCGTCCCAAAGGGCAAAGTTGCCGCCGATCACCTAAAATGAACTTTAGAACTGGCCCAACGTCACAAAGCCCCACTCCATCTCCACCGGTGTGCCAGAATCCGAGCCATCCAGTACGGTAGTTAATGGTGACGACGATGACGTCGTGCGCGGTCTGCTCGATACCTTTCTTCCCGTGTTCATAGAAAAACTCACAAAGAGTTCTCCCAGTCGAAGGTACGAGTTGTCCTGGCCGGATCCGGTGGCAAAAGTGCCGCCGTGGATGAAGACCATGACGGGCAGGGGCGTCGACGAGTTGGTGCACGGCGTCCACACGTTGAGGTACAGACAGTCCTCGGAGACGTTGCCCGACTGAAAAAGCATTTCGAAATTAAGAAGAAGTAATGAACTCACGGCAAAGCGAGTCGGTCCCTGGATGCAACGCTCTCTGTAATTCGTGGCATCCCACACGCCAGAGTAGGTCGTCGAGGGCTGAGTCTTCTGCAATCAGGTGGTAATGTTCTACGTGAACCTGGAAACTCGGGTTGACCTCAAATCGTCCAGGAGGCGCAGCGTAGCGAATGCCGCGGAAGGAGCGGTATCCAGTGTGGTGTGTTCCCTTGAGAATGCCGTCGTTTGTGGTGACGTACGGGTCACCTGAGGGACACGTGGCAGATACGATGGCTGCCGAGGCTGTGAGCAGGAGGAGGGATGGGGACACCATGACTGGAGAAGACAGTCTGGTGGGGAGGACTGCGGTCGGGGCGCTTTTAAAGGACTCGACAGACGAGGATTGATCGGCTGATCATTTGTTCCGTGGTCTGCCTCTCGTGTAAGGACATGTTTCTCTGAACCATTTGCAGTTTCATGTTGCGAAGGGCAGGTCTCGATCTCATTTGGCGACAGACACGGACGTCGCCGTCGGCATTTCGTTGACACGAGGATTATGTTTGAATCCGACGTTACATGCCCCCGTGATCAGTGTGAAAACCATTCTGATACATTTCGTTGACAGAAGAATGTGCGAACACGGAATTCATCCGAGAATTCCAAGCGTCTGTAAATCGGATTTTTAAATTTGCAGTCGGATGTTATCCTTGAACAAGACATGTATACGGGTTCACCAACCCCGGAAACTACCATGGATTGTCATTTCGACCACGAGGAACAGGCTTGTTCTTCGGTACACTTTCAAAGTAACGTTTAAGCACTATTTTTCAACAGATGAAGGCCGACAAAATAAAACTCGAACAGATTTTAGGCAATTTGTTCGCAACAGTCATTCAATTGTTCTCAAGTAACTCCGTGTGCTTACGTCCAGTACTCACGTCCAGTACACAATGGCACTAGACTAATATCGGAGCGTGTCTGTCTGGCAACATCACACGCAACATGTATCAATGAGGGCTGCATTTCGTTGACAGACAAGCCTGAGTGTGTATAGAGAAAGAGAGCGCCGACACAGAAGAAGGAATTTAACAAATTTATCAACTGTCAACATTTTACAGAACTCGATTCCCATGTCAAATCACCCACGTAACTATCCTTCTCGCCTATTGGAATGACTTTGGGGCTAAGTCTATGCGTTATCCACAACTTTGTCACTTTCCAACCGAGCAGAGCAGCTTCGAAAATTGTGAGAACAGACATTCCGAGGTACAGTCCCATAGAACCACCAATGTTGCCTGAGCAGTGATTATCGACATTTTGACAAAATCACTCACTCAACACAGTAATAAGATCAGAACCCTGTGTCTGTTTGTATTGAATATACGACACGTCTGTGTGCGCGAGGGAAAAGGTGATAAAACTGTTCCTGCGGTAACAAATACTGAAAAAGAAAAAAAACTAAACATACTCTACATATTCTGGTGTATATTTAGAGCTCAAGTTGCTCATTCTCTCAGACGCCGCTTTGGAAAATCCATTTCCGTAGGTATTCGACAATTGATACTCCCACTTATCACATTCCGGAACACATTCTGCACATTTTGGGTATGATATTGTGGTCTGGCCTGAAATAATTAGTTAAATTTATAAAGATCGCAAAATGACACCATCTTTTATCTTTGTTGCGTTGAACTCGTCTTCTAGACACTCGCTTATTTGGAGAGGCAAACATGTTTCGAATTCGTCATCAATATTCAAAGAAACCGGGCTGCATCCGCAGGTATCGTTGAGAAATCTGACGCGTTTGTTACATTTTGAAGAAAAAAACGTTTGCTTACTTTGCTCTACACTTGGCGATACAATCATTTTGCTGATATTTGATGTTCGTATTGTAACCAGTATAGCCGGCGGGCCATTCAGTTGAACAGTTCCCCCATTGGTGAGGAGGAAGAAGAGAGGACTGAAGGAAATCGATTTGAGAAACATGCCACACTCACAAGTCGCAGCGAAATGGCCGTTTGGACAGATTGGCCTGGAGAAACGTTAATCACTGGCGACTTTAGAATAAACGATGTCTCAGGTTCGTCAACGTAAATGAAAAATCCGTCCGTTTCTGTACTTTCCATCACGCGTTTGGTTTCAACTTTATTCTTTTTGTAAAATATGAAGTACTTCAAACTAACACTTCCGAGTATCGACTGCCTCGTGGATGTTAGAATCGAGAATCACTTTCAAACCATTTGCTTCTCCGACCGTTTTTTGTTTGTGCAACCATCTGTTTGGCGATCGTGGTAGTATTAGTGCCTGAATAAGAGAGTTTTTGAATGTTTAGAAAATGCATTAAAAATGTTTCACCGAAAATTGTTACCTGACAACTTCCTAAATGAGTCAAAACGGTTTTGGATTCCCTGTAATTATGAATCTTATTTGGATCTCTGTAAAACCCACTTGCAACAGTCGAACGGTTGACCGGCAAATGTGCAATACACAAAGAAATCGCTACATTCGAACCTGAGAATACCCATGAACACATTATTGACGCATACGGCACGGCTTCCTTACCCAAAATCCGTAAGAATATGGCTTATATTGAATGAATCGTGGCGAGAATGGTAGTCCATCAGTTCGCGATGACCAGCAATCAGCAAATCCTTTGGAATCAAGCGAAATGAATCCTGGTAATAAAGGTGAACAACAAAAGAATTCAGGTTAACATACATTTATTTCTGATACCATGAGACCGAAATAGTACAAAAGTGTTTCAGAAACATCTTCCTCGTGCCCATGTCCAAAAGCGCGTAAGGCAGATTTCTTGACAAGGTTTTTGTTACAAAATATAACTTTGGGCATGTCAAGACCTTCATCCGTGATTACATAGTCCACCTGTGAGGTTGAGAGTCAGAAGTAAATAAAAATATTATTTGACCCTTGTATGAGTTGGTTTGGAAGTGTAGCTGATAGTCAACGTCACTACGTTGTACATCAACAACGCGATGCATCCGGCTGTCAGAAAAATCCAGAACTTCTGTAAAAAACAAATAGCGTTTCTTCCACAACCGTTACTAAACTCGTTCGTATCCGTGATTCTGAGCGATTTGCTTGACACCATGAATCTCGTAGAAATTGATGGACGGATGTTGCTGATTGCGAGACCTTGAAAATCATTTTTCTAATTAAAACCTCACCTCGTTCAGCATAAGACTCAAAGTGAAGTTGAAAACTAGAAGTTGTGAGCGTCTAGAGGTTTCGCCCGCGCGAATGAAGTTGTTGTCTAGCAACATCACTTTGTTTGCATTAGGTTTTGTTCAGGAGTCCACTAATTGCAACTTGTGTAACTCGTGAGAAAACTCCACGAGGATGCACATTCTATTTACA
>JASERS010000073.1:0-35962 GCA_036711965.1 Onthophagus sagittarius | reverse complement strand
ACCTTTTTATTTTTTGGACTTACGGTTACGAGATAGCGATTAAAAATATTATTAAGAGGTCTTGTGTAACTTTTGGCCACCCATTAAGATAGAAATTTCTAATATGTTTCAAAATGCTGCTAGAACGCCAAATCGCTCATATCTGACAACCTTTTTATTTTTTTGGACTTACGGTTACCGAGATAGCGATTAAAAATATTATTAAGAAGGTCTTGTGTAACTTTGGCACCCGTTAAGATAGAAATTTCTAATATGTTTCAAAATGCTGCTAGAACGCCAAATTCGCTCATATCTGACACCTTTTTATTTTTTGGACTTACGGTTACCGAGATAGCGATTAAAAATATTATTAAGAGGTCTTGTGTAACTTTGGCACCCATTAAGATAGAAATTTCTAATATGTTTCAAAAATGCTCAGGAACGCCAAATCGCTCATATCTGACACCTTTTTTTTTTTTGGACTTACGGTTACCGAGATAGCGATTAAAAATGATTATAAGAGGTCTTGTGTAACTTTGGCACCCATTAAGATAGAAATTTCATAATATGTTTCAAAATGCTGCTAGAACGCCAAATCGCTCATATCTGACACCTTTTTATTTTTTGGACTTACGGTTACCGAGATAGCGATTAAAAATATTATTAAGAGGTCTTGTGTAACTTGGCACCCATTAAGGATAGAAATTTCTAATATGTTTTCAAAATGCTGCTAGAAACGCCAAATCGCTCATATCTGACACCTTTTTTATTTTTTGGACTTACGGTTTACCGAGATAGCGATTAAAAATATTATTAAGAGGTCTTGTGTAACTTTGGCACCCATTAAGATAGAAATTTCTAATATGTTTCAAAATGCTGCTAGAACGCCAAATCGCTCATATCTGACACCTTTTTTTTTTTTGGACTTACGGTTACCGAGATAGCGATTAAAAATATTATTAAGAGGTCTTGTGTAACTTTTGGCACCCATTAAGATAGAAATTTCTAATATGTTTCAAAATGCTGCTAGAACGCCAAATCGCTCATATCTGACACCTTTTTATTTTTTGGACTTACGGTTACCGAGATAGCGATTAAAAATATTATTAAGAGGTCTTGTGTAACTTTGGCACCCATTAAGATAGAAATTTCTAATATGTTTCAAAATGCTGCTAGAACGCCAAATCGCTCATATCTGACACCTTTTTATTTTTTGGACTTACGGTTACCGAGATAGCGATTAAAAATATTATTAAGAGGTCTTGTGTAACTTTGGCACCCATTAAGATAGAAATTTCTAATATGTTTCAAAATGCTGCTAGAACGCCAAATCGCTCATATCTGACACCTTTTTATTTTTTTGGACTTACGGTTACCGAGATAGCGATTAAAAATATTATTAAGAGGTCTTGTGTAACTTTGGCACCCATTAAGATAGAAAATTTCTAATATGTTTTCAAAATGCTGCTAGAACGCCAAATCGCTCATATCTGACACCTTTTTATTTTTTGGACTTACGGTTACCGAGATAGCGATTAAAAATATTATTAAGAGGTCTTGTGTAACTTTGGCACCCCTTTAAGATAGAAATTTCTAATATGTTTCAAAATGCTGCTAGAACGCCAAATCGCTCATATCTGACACCTTTTTATTTTTTGGACTTACGGTTACCGAGATAGCGATTAAAAATATTATTAAGAGGTCTTGTGTAACTTTGGCACCCATTAAGATAGAAATTTCTAATATGTTTCAAAATGCTGCTAGAACGCCAAATCGCTCATATCTGACACCTTTTTTTTTTTGGACTTACGGTTACCGAGATAGCGATTAAAAATGTTATTAAGAGGTCTTGTGTAACTTTGGCACCCATTAAGATAGAAATTTCTAATATGTTTCAAAATGCTGCTAGAACGCCAAATCGCTCATATCTGACACCTTTTTATTTTTTGGACTTACGGTTACCGAGATAGCGATTAAAAATATTATTAAGAGGTCTTGTGTAACTTTGGCACCCATTAAGATAGAAATTTCTAATATGTTTCAAAATGCTGCTAGAACGCCAAATCGCTCATATCTGACACCTTTTTATTTTTTGGACTTACGGGTTACCGAGATAGCGATTAAAAAATTATTTAAGAGGTCTTGTGTAAACTTTGGCACCCATTAAGATAGAAATTTCTAATATGTTTCAAAATGCTGCTAGAACGCCAAATCGCTCATATCTGACACCTTTTTTTTTTTGGACTAACGGTTACCGAGATAGCGATTAAAAAATATTATTAAGAGGTCTTGTGTAACTTTGGCACCCATTAAGATAGAAAATTTCTAATATGTTTCAAAATGCTGCTAGAACGCCAAATCGCTCATATCTTACACCTTATTATTTTTTGGACTTACGGTTACCGAGATAGCGATTAAAAATATTATTAAGAGGTCTTGTGTAACTTTGGCACCCATTAAGATAGAAATTTCTAATATGTTTCAAAATGCTGCTAGAACGCCAAATCGCTCATATCTGACACCTTTTTATTTTTTGGACTTACGGTTACCGAGATAGCGATTAAAAATATTATTAAGAGGTCTTGTGTAACTTTGGCACCCATTAAGATAGAAATTTCTAATATGTTTCAAAAATGCTGCTAGAACGCCAAATCGCTCATATCTGACACCTTTTTATTTTTTGGACTTACGGTTACCGAGATAGCGATTAAAAATATTATTAAGAGGTCTTGTGTAACTTTGGCACCCATTAAGATAGAAATTTCTAATATTGTTTCAAAATGCTGCTAGAACGCCAAATCGCTCATATCTGACACCTTTTATTTTTTTTGGACTTACGGTTACCGAGATAGCGATTAAAAATATTATTAAGAGGTCTTGTGTAACTTTGGCACCCGTTAAGATAGAAATTTCTAATATGTTTCAAAATGCTGCTAGAACGCCAAATCGCTCATATCTGACACCTTTTTATTTTTTGGACTTACGGTTACCGAGATAGCGATTAAAAATATTATTAAGAGGTCTTGTGTAACTTTGGCACCCATTTAAGATAGAAATTTCTAATATGTTTCAAAATGCTGCTAGAACGCCAAATCGCTCATATCTGACACCTTTTTTTTTTTTGGACTTACGGTTACCGAGATAGCGATTAAAAATGTTATTAAGAGGTCTTGTGTAACTTTGGCACCCCATTAAGATAGAAATTTCTAATATGTTTCAAAATGCTGCTAGAACGCCAAATCGCTCATATCTGACACCTTTTTATTTTTTTGGACTTACGGTTACCGAGATAGCGATTAAAAATATTATTAAGAGGTCTTTGTGTAACTTTGGCACCCATTAAGATAGAAATTTCTAATATGTTTCAAAATGCTGCTAGAACGCCAAATCGCTCATATCTGACACCTTTTTATTTTTTGGACTTACGGTTACCGAGATAGCGATTAAAAATATTATTAAGAGGTCTTGTGTAACTTTGGCACCCATTAAGATAGAAATTTCTAATATGTTTCAAAATGCTGCTAGAACGCCAAATCGCTCATATCTGACACCTTTTTATTTTTTGGACTTACGGTTACCGAGATAGCGATTAAAAATATTATTAAGAGGTCTTGTGTAACTTTGGCAGCCATTAAGATAGAAATTTCTAATATGTTTCAAAATGCTGCTAGAACGCCAAATCGCTCATATCTGACACCTTTTTATTTTTTGGGACTTACGGTTACCGAGATAGCGATTAAAAATATTATTAAGAGGTCTTGTGTAACTTTGGCACCCATTAAGATAGAAATTTCTAATATGTTTCAAAATGCTGCTAGAACGCCAAATCGCTCATATCTGACACCTTTTTATTTTTTGGACTTACGGTTACCGAGATAGCGATTAAAAATATTATTATGAGGTCTTGTGTAACTTTGGCACCCATTAAGATAGAAATTTCTAATATGATTCAAAATGCTGCTAGAACGCCAAATCGCTCATATCTGACACCTTTTTATTTTTTTGGACTTACGGTTACCGAGATAGCGATTAAAAATATTATTAAGAGGTCTTGTGTAAACTTTGGCACCCATTAAGATAGAAATTTCTAATATGTTTCAAAATGCTGCTAGAACGCCAAATCGCTCATATCTGACACCTTTTTATTTTTTGGACTTACGGTTACCGAGATAGCGATTAAAAATATTATTAAGAGGTCTTGTGTAACTTTGGCACCCATTAAGATAGAAATTTCTAATATGTTTCAAAATGCTGCTAGAACGCCAAAATCGCTCATATCTGACACCTTTTTATTTTTTGGACTTACGGTTACCGAGATAGCGATTAAAAATATTATTAAGAGGTCTTGTGTAACTTTGGCACCCATTAAGATAGAAATTTCTAATATGTTTCAAAATGCTGCTAGAACGGCCAAATCGCTCATAATCTGACACCTTTTTATTTTTTGGACTTACGGTTACCGAGATAGCGATTAAAAATATTATTAAGAGGTCTTGGTGTAACTTTGGCACCCATTAAGATAGAAATTTCTAATATGTTTCAAAATGCTGCTAGAAACGCCAAATCGCTCATAATCTGACACCTTTTTATTTTTTTGGGCTTACGGTTACCGAGATAGCGATTAAAAATATTATTAAGAGGTCTTGTGTAACTTTGGCACCCATTAAGATAGAAATTTCACAATATGTTTCAAAATGCTGCTAGAACGCCAAATCGCTCATATCTGACACCTTTTTATTTTTTGGGCTTACGGTTACCGAGATAGCGATTAAAAATATTATTAAGAGGTCTTGTGTAAACTTTGGCACCCATTAAGATAGAAATTTCTAATATGTTTCAAAAATGCTGCTAGAACGCCAAATCGCTCATATCTGACACCTTTTTATTTTTTGGACTTACGGTTACCGAGATAGCGATTAAAAATATTATTAAGAGGTCTTGTGTAAACTTTGGCACCCCATTAAGATAGAAATTTCTAATATGTTTCAAAATGCTGCTAGAACGCCAAATCGCTCATATCTGACACCTTTTTATTTTTTGGACTTACGGTTACCGAGATAGCGATTAAAAATATTATTAAGAGGTCTTGTGTAACTTTGGCACCCATTAAGATAGAAATTTCTAATATGTTTCAAAATGCTGCTAGAACGCCAAATCGCTCATATCTGACACCCTTTTTTTTTTTGACTAACGGTTACCGAGATAGCGATTAAAAATATTATTAAGAGGTCTTGTGTAACTTTGGCACCCATTAAGATAGAAATTTCTAATATGTTTCAAAATGCTGCTAGAACGCCAAATCGCTCATATCTTACACCTTATTATTTTTTGGACTTACGGTTTACCGAGATAGCGATTAAAAATATTATTAAGAGGTCTTGTGTAACTTTGGCACCCATTAAGATAGAAATTTCTAATATGTTTCAAAATGCTGCTAGAACGCCAAATCGCTCATATCTGACACCTTTTTATTTTTTGGACTTACGGTTACCGAGATAGCGATTAAAAATATTATTAAGAGGTCTTGTGTAACTTTGGCACCCATTAAGATAGAAATTTCTAATATGTTTCAAAATGCTGCTAGAACGCCAAATCGCTCATATCTGACACCTTTTTATTTTTTGGACTTACGGTTACCGAGATAGCGATTAAAAATATTATTAAGAGGTCTTGTGTAACTTTGGCACCCATTAAGATAGAAATTTCTAATATGTTTCAAAATGCTGCTAGAACGCCAAATCGCTCATATCTGACACCTTTTTATTTTTTGGACTTACGGTTACCGAGATAGCGATTAAAAATATTATTAAGAGGTCTTGTGTAACTTTGGCACCCGTTAAGATAGAAATTTCTAATATGTTTCAAAATGCTGCTAGAACGCCAAATCGCTCATATCTGACACCTTTTTATTTTTTGGACTTACGGTTACCGAGATAGCGATTAAAAAATATTATTAAGAGGTCTTGTGTAACTTTGGCACCCATTAAGATAGAAATTTCTAATATGTTTCAAAATGCTGCTAGAACGCCAAATCGCTCATATCTGACACCTTTTTTTTTTTTGGACTTACGGTTACCGAGATAGCGATTAAAAATGTTATTAAGAGGTCTTGTGTAACTTTGGCACCCATTAAGATAGAAATTTCTAATATGTTTCAAAAATGCTGCTAGAACGCCAAATCGCTCATATCTGACACCTTTTTATTTTTTGGACTTACGGTTACCGAGATAGCGATTAAAAATATTATTAAGAGGTCTTGTGTAACTTTGGCACCCATTAAGATAGAAATTTCTAATATGTTTCAAAATGCTGCTAGAACGCCAAATCGCTCATATCTGACACCTTTTTATTTTTTGGACTTACGGTTACCGAGATAGCGATTAAAAATATTATTAAGAGGTCTTGTGTAACTTTGGCACCATTAAGATAGAAATTTCTAATATGTTTCAAAATGCTGCTAGAACGCCAAATCGCTCATATCTGACACCTTTTTATTTTTTGGACTTACGGTTACCGAGATAGCGATTAAAAATATTATTAAGAGGTCTTGTGTAACTTTGGCACCCATTAAGATAGAAATTTCTAATATGTTTCAAAATGCTGCTAGAACGCCAAATCGCTCATATCTGACACCTTTTTTATTTTTTGGACTTACGGTTACCGAGATAGCGATTAAAAATATTATTAAGAGGTCTTGTGTACCTTTGGCACCCATTAAGATAGAAATTTCTAATATGATTCAAAATGCTGCTAGAACGCCAAATCGCTCATATCTGACACCTTTTTATTTTTTGGACTTACGGTTACCGAGATAGCGATTAAAAAATATTATTAAGAGGTCTTGTGTAACTTTGGCACCCATTAAGATAGAAATTTCTAATATGGTTTCAAAATGCTGCTAGAACGCCAAATCGCTCATATCTGACACCTTTTTATTTTTTGGACTTACGGTTACCGAGATAGCGATTAAAAATATTATTAAGAGGTCTTGTGTAACTTTGGCACCCATTAAGATAGAAATTTCTAATATGTTTCAAAATGCTGCTAGAACGCCAAATCGCTCATATCTGAACACCTTTGTTATTTTTTGGACTTACGGTTACCGAGATAGCGATTAAAAATTATTATTAAGAGGTCTTGTGTAACTTTGGCACCCATTAAGATAGAAATTTCTAATATGTTTCAAAATGCTGCTAGAACGCCAAATCGCTCATATCTGACACCATTTTTATTTTTTGGACTTACGGTTACCGAGATAGCGATTAAAAATATTATTAAGAGGTCTTGGGTAACTTTGGCACCCATTAAGATAGAAATTTCTAATATGTTTCAAAATGCTGCTAGAAACGCCAAATCGCTCATATCTGACACCTTTTTATTTTTTGGGCTTACGGTTACCGAAATAGCGATTAAAAATATTATTAAGAGGTCTTGTGTAACTTTGGCACCCATTAAGATAGAAATTTCTAATATGTTTCAAAAATGCTGCTAGAACGCCTGTTACGTTCAAAAATTTAAATTTGTTTTGTGTTGTTGACTTGTGTCGTAGGTGTGAATTATGAGTTGCATAATTTCGGAAATTATTAAATTTAGTTTTATTATAAACGTTCATTACATTTATTTTTGTTTGTTTTAATATTTCTTTTATTTTACAGCAGCATAATTCTGGTAATCCTAACATTTCCTATATAAAAAGTTATCTATTTTCTTGAATTTCTTCCTTTCATTTTAAGAGGGTGTTGGCTCTTTATTTTGCGCAGGTGTAATTTAAAAAAAAAAAAGTCTTCTCGCTCTCTTTTCAAAAACCAGATTGGAAAGTACGATCACGGGTGATATTTAGAATTTTTGGTTGTCGCAATTTTTGGGATATTTTGCGATTTTCTAAATCCATATTTTTGGGATTCATCACTGGTGATAGTGTGTGAGAAAAGTAATTTTAGTTTCTTGCATTTTCGGTATATCCGGATTTAAAAGTATTTTCCTACGAACACATTTTCTTTCTGGTAAAGAAAAAAAAAACCTCGAACATCAGAGGTAAGATATTTGAGATTTCTTTAATTCATACACACTTTTATCATCCAAACATTCCACCTTTCACCTATACACTCATCTAAACTATACATATAAAAAAAAAAACGTAATTATCCTAAAGTCTAAATTTCTTATTTTTTTTTATTTTTATTCTACTCTAATTTGTATATTCAGGTTTTATTGCGACGAGCAAACATTTTGTTGGGGAATATTTCCATTCCAAATTACTTTTGGAGATCAATATACTTCTGGAAATAACCGAAATTAATATTAAATCCACCTCATCAGGAGGAATAGAACAAAACCTCTTACCTTTCCTGATTTATACCAGAGGAGCTGCTGTAAACATCATCTTCAAGTTGTGACAGAAGATCAACAATATAAAGGTCAGATAACCACCACTTTTTTTTATTGGAGAACTGCAATTCCGAGTTCATATGCATAGTTTTGATTTCAAGAAAAAAAAAAAAAAAGAGCAATTCATTAAGATTAAGGATTTTATTTTTTTTTTGTATCATTTGTAAGTTTTTGTTGGCGAGTTTAGTTTTTTTTTTTTTTTGCGATATATATATAATTATTTTGATACAGATCAGACTCTACGCTGAGCTCAACTTTACGGAGTCTGGGCGCGATTTAAGTTAATTTTCTTTAAACCTGATTAATTTGTTTTGGCTCGCTAACATTAATAGAATTTTTTTTTATTATTGGTTTAATAAGTTTATTTTTGGTTTATCATATTAATTAATTTACTTTTATTTTATCACTTTCTTTCACGAATATATATATATATTTTTTTTTAATAATAAAATTATTGCAATTCATAATTCTGTTGTGTCTTTCGGTGTTGTGTTATATGTTTGCGTCATTATTTTACATCACACGTCACAGTTCGTGAACCACGCGAGATTAACTGTGTGGCGCCTAAAAGAAATAAACCCTCCCTTCTGCACTGAGCCGGTCGAGGACTCGCGTGTGCCTATTCTTCGGCGTAAACATTGTCCCATTTTTGTTTTGCTTCGATTTTTTTTTAAACTTACGATTTAGGTGTCACAAATTTTTGGCGCCCAACGTGGGGCCATTCTCAAAAAAAAAAGAAAGGAAGTATTTTGTTAGGAACGCGGATTATTACTAGATTAGAAAATTT
This sequence comes from Onthophagus sagittarius, assembly GCA_036711965.1. Lineage (NCBI taxonomy): Eukaryota > Metazoa > Arthropoda > Insecta > Coleoptera > Scarabaeidae > Onthophagus > Onthophagus sagittarius. The sequence goes on along the minus strand of JASERS010000073.1, from coordinate 26,808 downwards.
TAAGAGAAAGATGGAAGGAAAGGTAGATGTGGGTAGACTCACGGCGGATGCGTTGCGGTATGAGTTAAGAATTCGCGGCGTGACGGCTCAATTAGCGCATGACGAGATGAGACATACGCTGCGTAAATTGATTCATTTACAGAAAAGCGGTAATTTTGTTTTGCCGGAGTATCCGTTTTCGTTCGCGGAAGATGCTAAGGCAGTAAAGGACGATTTACGACAACTAAAAGACAGGATTAAAGACTTTTCGGGCAACGTTACTAGTTCAGATTTTAAGCGACTTAGTAATCATTTGAATCACCTTTTAGGACGCATTAATAGAGCGGTAACGGTTGAACCTGCGGAGAAAAAGAAAGTAGCAGATTATGTCGCGGAGATAATAACTTTGTCAACAAAACTAGAATTAAAAGCTAGGGCAACGTCCACCCCAAATCGTTCCATGAACGTTTCTTTATTGAATCCGGGTACCGGGTCACCAGAAACAAGTGAGTCGTCGGAAGATGAACCTGTTGCGACTTCATCAAAAACGACACCCATTAACAAGTGGGGAATAACGTTTGCGGGAGACGGTAAAAGCTCACTAAGTGCTTTTCTCGAGCGAGTAAACGAATTACGAATTGCACGGGGAGTTTCGAAAATCGCGTTGTTTATGTCGGCGGTAGATTTGTTTCGAGACAAGGCTCTGATATGGTATAGGGCTAATAGAGAGCGGTTTGATTCCTGGGATTTACTTGTCGAAGGTCTCAGGGAAGAATTTCAGCCTGCTGACTATGATGACCGGTTATACGATGAAATTAGGCATAGAACTCAGGGCGCGACGGAATCGATCGGGATATTTGTATCGGTAATGAAAAATTTGTTCTCTCGTATGAATACTCGTGTCTCCGAATCGAATCAAATCAAAATTATGATGAAAAATTTAGCACCATCGTTTCAAAGACAATTAGCTTTAGTGGATGTTACGACGGTAGATCAGTTAATTCAGATAGGAAAAAAATTAGAAGCCACCAAGCTATCTGTAGATAGTTATGTACCACCGGCGAAGGTAAATAAGGTTCTCGAACCTGATCTTGCGTACGTTCATGTTGAGGTTAATGAAGTATCGACGAAAAACGTGAATAAAATGAGCACAAATTCATCCGGTTTTCCTCCCATAGAATGCTGGAACTGTCGAAAGACTGGTCATCGGGCGGTGAATTGTCGAGCGCCGAAACAGGTGCATTGCTTTAAATGCGGCGAACCCGGAGTTATTTCGCGTAATTGCGGTAAGTGTGCGGGAAATGGGCGAGCGATGCGACGTTAGATCGGTGTCGGCATCGGCCCCTTTTAAAGCCGATCGAGGTACTGCTAGATTATGTGTTTTCATATAAACGCGGAGACGAACGACCTTATTTAACGGTGGATATTTTTGGTAATAGAGTTGTGGGATTGTTGGATTCTGGTGCTAATCGTACCATAGCGGGCGAAGTAGGTATTTTGTTAATAAAGCGTATGGGATTGCCTATTCGGTCTACGTATGAGCGATGTACGGTTGCAAACGATGCGGAATGCGAAATTGAAGGCGTCGCGAATGTTCCGATCACCCTTGAGGGTCAAACTAAATTTATTGATATACTTTTGATTCCTGGTTTGCGTCATGATTTGATACTCGGTACGGATTTCTGGTTAAAAATGGGTGTTGTACCGGATTTGCGTCGTGGAGAGTGGAATTTTTCAAGTGAACCACCCAAAATTTCGGTAAATGCTATACAGGCGCGGTCGGATCTCGGTTATAATAATGAGGAACGTTTAATTATGCTTCTTAAAAATATTTTCGGTGCGGAATCTAAAAATACATTGGGATATACCCCATTAGTACAGCATCAAATTCGGATTAAGCCGGACACCCTACCGATTAAGCAGAGGTATTATCCTATCTCCCCCGCGATGCAAAAATTGGTTAATGCCGAACTGGACGAGATGTTAAAATTGGGAATTGTAGAGAAATCCAATAGTTCGTGGGCATCTCCTATTTTTCTGATACCTAAACGGGACGGCGGGTATAGATTCTGCGTAGACTATCGTCAACTGAACGGCGTTACGTTGTCGGACGCGTATCCGTTACCTAATGTATCGTGGATTTTAGACAGCCTTAGAGACGCGAAATATCTATCCTCAATTGATATCAAATCAGCATATTGGCAAATTCCGATGTCAGAAAACAGTAAATTGTATACAGCCTTCACTGTTCCGAATCGCGGCTTGTTCCATTTTAATAGAATGCCATTTGGTTTAACTAATGCTCCTGCCACCTGGCAGAGATTTATCGACGAAATAATAGGAAGCGATATGGATCCTCATGTTTTCGTCTATCTTGATGACATCATCATTGTCACTCCTACAATTGAAAAACATTTCGAAATTCTAGAAAAAGTATGTTCACGACTAATGGCAGCAGGTCTCACACTAAATAAGGAAAAATGTCAGTTCTTCCGGGAATCCTTGAAGTATTTGGGTTATGTTATTGATGGGAATGGACTTCATGTAGACCCGGAAAAAGTGCGATCAATTTTGGAAATACCCATTCCGAAAAAAATATCGGAAGTAAGAAGAATGGTGGGCATGGCTTCATGGTATCGACGCTTTATACCAAATTTTTCCACTGTAGTGTCTCCACTTACAGCTTTACTGAAGAAGACTTGTAAGACGTTTTGTTGGAACAATGATTGTGTGAATGCTTGGAACCAAATGAAAGAAAGGTTGATATCGGCTCCAATTTTAACTAGACCAAATTTCGACCATGAGTTTTTGATTCAGACCGATGCTTCCGATTACGGTATTGGTGCTGTGTTGACTCAAGATTTTGCAGAAGGTGAACAAGTCATCTGTTATCTGAGTAGGTCATTGACCCCCCAAGAACGGAAATATAGTGTAACGGAAAAGGAATGTTTGGCGGTGCTGTGGGCCGTCGAGAAACTGAGACCATATGTGGAAGGGAGTCACTTTACGGTCATAACCGATCATTATTCACTCGTTTGGCTCAATAGTTTAAAAAGTCCTTCAGGTAGACTTGCGAGATGGGCAATAAGATTGCAACAATACAATTTTACAATAAAACACCGAAAAGGAAAAGAGCATATCATACCTGATGGATTGTCGAGATCAGTTCCGGTTATGGTTGAAGAAATTTTGGGTGAGAAGATAGAAGTTTTGGATCCCTGGTATGAAAAATTACGTGAGAAAATCGTGGCGAATCCAGAAAGATTCCCCTTATATCGGGTGGAAAATAAGAAAATCTTTAAAAAAGTAAAAAGTAACCATCCAAATCTTTCAGATAGCGATTGGAGATTAATAGTTACGAAACACGAGCGGTTAAAACTTATCGAACGTTTTCATAGAGAAGCCAAGATTGGTGCTCATCTCGGAATGTTAAAGACTCTGTCAAAAATTGGTCAATTGTATACATGGCCCAAAATGCGATGCGATGTTGCCAAGTATATTCGTGGTTGTGAGATCTGTCAACGATCGAAGCCTGAACAGAAGGTTAAAGCTGGAGAGATGAAAAGTAATGTGAATGTCACAAAACCATGGCAAATCATTAGTATAGATATTATTGGCCCTTTACCAAGGAGTTCGCGCGGATTTGCATACATACTTGTCGTATTCGACACCTTCAGTAAATTTCCGGTTTGTTTTCCCTTACGGCAGGCTACTGCGGTATCTGTAGTCCGATGTCTAGAAGAGGGTATTTTTCTGACGTACGGGGTTCCCAAAACGATAATTTCGGATAACGGTGTTCAATTTCGGTCGGACGTTTATCGTAAACTCTTGACGACCTATAATGTGAATAATAAGTACACTCCTTACTATCATGCCCAAGCGAATCCCACCGAACGGGTAAATCGAACTATTAAAACTATGTTGATTGCCTATGTTAGCGATAATCATAGAAAATGGGATCTATATCTTAGTAAAGTAGTTTGTGCGTTGCGAACTTCAAAGCATGAAGTAACAACTTATTCGCCTTATTTTATAAATTACGGACGTGAGATGATATTGGACGGTAGTTTTCATGAACATATTGTAGATAGGAAGGTCACAAATGTGAATAACATAGGGCAGCGCAAAAAGGCTTTCGGTTCGTTGTTTCGAGAAATTCACAAAAGGATAAAACAAGCATCTATACGGACAATCGAACGTTACAACTTAAGACGTAGAAAGGTAGATTACGAGATAGGAGCGGTCGTGTGGCGAAAAAATTTCGTGTTGTCGGACGCCTCGAAGGGGATTGCGGCGAAAATGAGCGATAAATACGTTGGTCCATTTAGGATACGTAAAAAAATTTCGTCGGAAATATATGAGTTAGAAGATCTCGATGGTACCCAATTAATAGGTCATTGGCACGTATCCCACTTAAAACCGCGTGATGAATAATTGTTTCTTGCATTAGTTAATAATAATAACAAACGTGTATGTGTGAAATCATTTTACATGTTTTCCTATTTTAATTTGAATCCTAAAGAAATTTTGAAAAATTTCTTTCTCGGGGAAAGGGTGGTATGTTACGTTCAAAAATTTAAATTTGTTTTGTGTTGTTGACTTGTGTCGTAGGTGTGAATTATGAGTTGCATAATTTCGGAAATTATTAAATTTAGTTTTATTATAAACGTTCATTACATTTATTTTGTTTGTTTAATATTTCTTTTATTTTACAGCAGCATAATTCTGGTAATCCTAACATTTCCTATATAAAAGTTATCTATTTTCTTGAATTTCTTCCTTTCATTTTAAGAGGGTGTTGGCTCTTTATTTTGCGCAGGTGTAATTTAAAAAAAAAAAGTCTTCTCGCTCTCTTTTCAAAAACCAGATTGGAAAGTACGATTACGGGTGATATTTAGAATTTTTGGTTGTCGCAATTTTTGGGATATTTTGCGATTTTCTAAATCCATATTTTTGGGATTCATCACTGGTGATAGTGTGTGAGAAAAGTAATTTTAGTTTCTTGCATTTTCGGTATATCCGGATTTAAAAGTATTTTCCTACGAACACATTTTCTTTCTGGTAAAGAAAAAAAAAACCTCGAACATCAGAGGTAAGATATTTGAGATTTCTTTAATTCATACACACTTTTATCATCCAAACATTCCACCTTTCACCTATACACTCATCTAAACTATACATATAAAAAAAAAAACGTAATTATCCTAAAGTCTAAATTTCTTATTTTTTTTTATTTTTATTCTACTCTAATTTGTATATTCAGGTTTTATTGCGACGAGCAAACATTTTGTTGGGGAATATTTCCATTCCAAATTACTTTTGGAGATCAATATACTTCTGGAAATAACCGAAATTAATATTAAATCCACCTCATCAGGAGGAATAGAACAAAACCTCTTACCTTTCCTGATTTATACCAGAGGAGCTGCTGTAAACATCATCTTCAAGTTGTGACAGAAGATCAACAATATAAAGGTCAGATAACCACCACTTTTTTTTATTGGAGAACTGCAATTCCGAGTTCATATGCATAGTTTTGATTTCAAGAAAAAAAAAAAAAAGAGCAATTCATTAAGATTAAGGATTTTATTTTTTTTTTGTATCATTTGTAAGTTTTTGTTGGCGAGTTTAGTTTTTTTTTTTTTTTTGCGATATATATATAATTATTTTGATACAGATCAGACTCTACGCTGAGCTCAACTTTACGGAGTCTGGGCGCGATTTAAGTTAATTTTCTTTAAACCTGATTAATTTGTTTTGGCTCGCTAACATTAATAGAATTTTTTTTTATTATTGGTTTAATAAGTTTATTTTTGGTTTATCATATTAATTAATTTACTTTTATTTTATCACTTTCTTTCACGAATATATATATATATTTTTTTTTAATAATAAAATTATTGCAATTCATAATTCTGTTGTGTCTTTCGGTGTTGTGTTATATGTTTGCGTCATTATTTTACATCACACGTCACAGTTCGTGAACCACGCGAGATTAACTGTGTGGCGCCTAAAAGAAATAAACCCTCCCTTCTGCACTGAGCCGGTCGAGGACTCGCGTGTGCCTATTCTTCGGCGTAAACATTGTCCCATTTTTGTTTTGCTTCGATTTTTTTTTAAACTTACGATTTAGGTGTCACACGCCAAATCGCTCATATCTGACACCTTTTTATTTTTTGGGCTTACGGTTACCGAGATAGCGATTAAAAATATTATTAAGAGGTCTTGTGTAACTTTGGCACCCATTAAGATAGAAATTTCTAATATGTTTCAAAATGCTGCTAGAACGCCAAATCGCTCATATCTGACACCTTTTTATTTTTTGGACTTACGGTTACCGAGATAGCGATTAAAAATATTATTAAGAGGTCTTGTGTAACTTTGGCACCCATTAAGATAGAAATTTCTAATATGTTTCAAAAGGCTGCTAGAACGCCAAATCGCTTATATCTGACACCTTTTTTTTTTTGGACTTACGGTTACCGAGATAGCGATTAAAAATATTATTAAGAGGTCTTGTGTAACTTTGGCACCCATTAAGATAGAAATTTCTAATATGTTTCAAAATGCTGCTAGAACGCCAAATCGCTCATATCTGACACCTTTTTATTTTTTGGACTTACGGTTACCGAGATAGCGATTAAAAATATTATTAAGAGGTCTTGTGTAACTTTGGCACCCATTAAGATAGAAATTTCTAATATGTTTCAAAATGCTGCTAGAACGCCAAATCGCTCATATCTGACACCTTTTTTTTTTTGGACTTACGGTTACCGAGATAGCGATTAAAAATATTATTAAGAGGTCTTGTGTAACTTTGGCACCCATTAAGATAGAAATTTCTAATATGTTTCAAAATGCTGCTAGAACGCCAAATCGCTCATATCTGACACCTTATTATTTTTTGGACTTACGGTTACCGAGATAGCGATTAAAAATATTATTAAGAGGTCTTGTGTAACTTTGGCACCCATTAAGATAGAAATTTCTAATATGTTTCAAAATGCTGCTAGAACGCCAAATCGCTCATATCTGACACCTTTTTATTTTTTGGGCTTACGGTTACCGAGATAGCGATTAAAAATATTATTAAGAGGTCTTGTGTAACTTTGGCACCCATTAAGATAGAAATTTCTAATATGTTTCAAAATGCTGCTAGAACGCCAAATCGCTCATATCTGACACCTTTTTATTTTTTGGACTTACGGTTACCGAGATAGCGATTAAAAATATTATTAAGAGGTCTTGTGTAACTTTGGCACCCATTAAGATAGAAATTTCTAATATGTTTCAAAAGGCTGCTAGAACGCCAAATCGCTTATATCTGACACCTTTTTTTTTTGGACTTACGGTTACCGAGATAGCGATTAAAAATATTATTAAGAGGTCTTGTGTAACTTTGGCACCCATTAAGATAGAAATTTCTAATATGTTTCAAAATGCTGCTAGAACGCCAAATCGCTCATATCTGACACCTTTTTATTTTTTGGACTTACGGTTACCGAGATAGCGATTAAAAATATTATTAAGAGGTCTTGTGTAACTTTGGCACCCATTAAGATAGAAATTTCTAATATGTTTCAAAATGCTGCTAGAACGCCAAATCGCTCATATCTGACACCTTTTTTTTTTTGGACTTACGGTTACCGAGATAGCGATTAAAAATATTATTAAGAGGTCTTGTGTAACTTTGGCACCCATTAAGATAGAAATTTCTAATATGTTTCAAAATGCTGCTAGAACGCCAAATCGCTCATATCTGACACCTTATTATTTTTTGGACTTACGGTTACCGAGATAGCGATTAAAAATATTATTAAGAGGTCTTGTGTAACTTTGGCACCCATTAAGATAGAAATTTCTAATATGTTTCAAAATGCTGCTAGAACGCCAAATCGCTCATATCTGACACCTTTTTATTTTTTGGACTTACGGTTACCGAGATAGCGATTAAAAATATTATTAAGAGGTCTTGTGTAACTTTGGCACCCATTAAGATAGAAATTTCTAATATGTTTCAAAATGCTGCTAGAACGCCAAATCGCTCATATCTGACACCTTTTTATTTTTTGGACTTACGGTTACCGAGATAGCGATTAAAAATATTATTAAAAGGTCTTGTGTAACTTTGGCACCCGTTAAGATAGAAATTTCTAATATGTTTCAAAATGCTGCTAGAACGCCAAATCGCTCATATCTGACACCTTTTTATTTTTTGGACTTACGGTTACCGAGATAGCGATTAAAAATGTTATTAAGAGGTCTTATCTGACACCTTTTTATTTTTTGGACTTACGGTTACCGAGATAGCGATTAAAAATATTATTAAGAGGTCATGTGTAACTTTGGCACCCATTAAGATAGAAATTTCTAATATGTTTCAAAATGCTGCTAGAACGCCAAATCGCTCATATCTGACACCTTTTTATTTTTTGGACTTACGGTTACCGAGATAGAGATTAAAAATATTATTAAGAGGTCTTGTGTAACTTTGGCACCCATTAAGATAGAAATTTCTAATATGTTTCAAAATGCTGCTAGAACGCCAAATCGCTCATATCTGACACCTTTTTATTTTTTGGACTTACGGTTACCGAGATAGCGATTAAAAATATTATTAAGAGGTCTTGTGTAACTTTGGCACCCGTTAAGATAGAAATTTCTAATATGTTTCAAAATGCTGCTAGAACGCCAAATCGCTCATATCTGACACCTTTTTATTTTTTGGACTTACGGTTACCGAGATAGCGATTAAAAATATTATTAAGAGGTCTTGTGTAACTTTGGCACCCATTAAGATAGAAATTTCTAATATGTTTCAAAATGCTGCTAGAACGCCAAATCGCTCATATCTGACACCTTTTTATTTTTTGGACTTACCGTTACCGAGATAGCGATTAAAAATATTATTAAGAGGTCTTGTGTAACTTTGGCACCCATTAAGATAGAAATTTCTAATATGTTTCAAAATGCTGCTAGAACGCCAAATCGCTCATATCTGACACCTTTTTATTTTTTGGACTTACGGTTACCGAGATAGCGATTAAAAATATTATTAAGAGGTCTTGTGTAACTTTGGCACCCATTAAGATAGAAATTTCTAATATGTTTCAAAATGCTGCTAGAACGCCAAATCGCTCATATCTGACACCTTTTTATTTTTTGGACTTACGGTTACCGAGATAGCGATTAAAAATATTATTAAGAGGTCTTGTGTAACTTTGGCACCCATTAAGATAGAAATTTCTAATATGTTTCAAAATGCTGCTAGAACGCCAAATCGCTCATATCTGACACCTTTTTATTTTTTGGACTTACGGTTACCGAGATAGCGATTAAAAATATTATTAAGAGGTCTTGTGTACCTTTGGCACCCATTAAGATAGAAATTTCTAATATGATTCAAAATGCTGCTAGAACGCCAAATCGCTCATATCTGACACCTTTTTATTTTTTGGACTTACGGTTACCGAGATAGCGATTAAAAATATTATTAAAAGGTCTTGTGTAACTTTGGCACCCGTTAAGATAGAAATTTCTAATATGTTTCAAAATGCTGCTAGAACGCCAAATCGCTCATATCTGACACCTTTTTATTTTTTGGACTTACGGTTACCGAGATAGCGATTAAAAATGTTATTAAGAGGTCTTATCTGACACCTTTTTATTTTTTGGACTTACGGTTACCGAGATAGCGATTAAAAATATTATTAAGAGGTCATGTGTAACTTTGGCACCCATTAAGATAGAAATTTCTAATATGTTTCAAAATGCTGCTAGAACGCCAAATCGCTCATATCTGACACCTTTTTATTTTTTGGACTTACGGTTACCGAGATAGAGATTAAAAATATTATTAAGAGGTCTTGTGTAACTTTGGCACCCATTAAGATAGAAATTTCTAATATGTTTCAAAATGCTGCTAGAACGCCAAATCGCTCATATCTGACACCTTTTTATTTTTTGGACTTACGGTTACCGAGATAGCGATTAAAAATATTATTAAGAGGTCTTGTGTAACTTTGGCACCCGTTAAGATAGAAATTTCTAATATGTTTCAAAATGCTGCTAGAACGCCAAATCGCTCATATCTGACACCTTTTTATTTTTTGGACTTACGGTTACCGAGATAGCGATTAAAAATATTATTAAGAGGTCTTGTGTAACTTTGGCACCCATTAAGATAGAAATTTCTAATATGTTTCAAAATGCTGCTAGAACGCCAAATCGCTCATATCTGACACCTTTTTATTTTTTGGACTTACCGTTACCGAGATAGCGATTAAAAATATTATTAAGAGGTCTTGTGTAACTTTGGCACCCATTAAGATAGAAATTTCTAATATGTTTCAAAATGCTGCTAGAACGCCAAATCGCTCATATCTGACACCTTTTTATTTTTTGGACTTACGGTTACCGAGATAGCGATTAAAAATATTATTAAGAGGTCTTGTGTAACTTTGGCACCCATTAAGATAGAAATTTCTAATATGTTTCAAAATGCTGCTAGAACGCCAAATCGCTCATATCTGACACCTTTTTATTTTTTGGACTTACGGTTACCGAGATAGCGATTAAAAATATTATTAAGAGGTCTTGTGTAACTTTGGCACCCATTAAGATAGAAATTTCTAATATGTTTCAAAATGCTGCTAGAACGCCAAATCGCTCATATCTGACACCTTTTTATTTTTTGGACTTACGGTTACCGAGATAGCGATTAAAAATATTATTAAGAGGTCTTGTGTACCTTTGGCACCCATTAAGATAGAAATTTCTAATATGATTCAAAATGCTGCTAGAACGCCAAATCGCTCATATCTGACACCTTTTTATTTTTTGGACTTACGGTTACCGAGATAGCGATTAAAAATATTATTAAGAGGTCTTGTGTAACTTTGGCATCCATTAAGATAGAAATTTCTAATATGTTTCAAAATGCTGCTAGAACGCCAAATCGCTCATATCTGACACCTTTTTATTTTTTGGACTTACGGTTACCGAGATAGCGATTAAAAATATTATTAAGAGGTCTTGTGTAACTTTGGCACCCCTTAAGATAGAAATTTCTAATATGTTTCAAAATGCTGCTAGAACGCCAAATCGCTCATATCTGACACCTTTTTATTTTTTGGACTTACGGTTACCGAGATAGCGATTAAAAATATTATTAAGAGGTCTTGTGTAACTTTGGCACCCATTAAGATAGAAATTTCTAATATGTTTCAAAATGCTGCTAGAACGCCAAATCGCTCATATCTGACACCTTTTTATTTTTTGGACTTACGGTTACCGAGATAGCGATTAAAAATATTATTAAGAGGTCTTGGGTAACTTTGGCACCCATTAAGATAGAAATTTCTAATATGTTTCAAAATGCTGCTAGAACGCCAAATCGCTCATATCTGACACCTTTTTATTTTTTGGGCTTACGGTTACCGAGATAGCGATTAAAAATATTATTAAGAGGTCTTGTGTAACTTTGGCACCCATTAAGATAGAAATTTCTAATATGTTTAAAAATGCTGCTAGAACGCCAAATCGCTCATATCTGACACCTTTTTATTTTTTGGGCTTACGGTTACCGAGATAGCGATTAAAAATATTATTAAGAGGTCTTGTGTAACTTTGGCACCCATTAAGATAGAAATTTCTAATATGTTTCAAAATGCTGCTAGAACGCCAAATCGCTCATATCTGACACCTTTTTATTTTTTGGACTTACGGTTACCGAGATAGCGATTAAAAATATTATTAAGAGGTCTTGTGTAACTTTGGCACCCATTAAGATAGAAATTTCTAATATGTTTCAAAATGCTGCTAGAACGCCAAATCGCTCATATCTGACACCTTTTTTTTTTTGGACTTACGGTTACCGAGATAGCGATTAAAAATATTATTAAGAGGTCTTGTGTAACTTTGGCACCCATTAAGATAGAAATTTCTAATATGTTTCAAAATGCTGCTAGAACGCCAAATCGCTCATATCTGACACCTTATTATTTTTTGGACTTACGGTTACCGAGATAGCGATTAAAAATATTATTAAGAGGTCTTGTGTAACTTTGGCACCCATTAAGATAGAAATTTCTAATATGTTTCAAAATGCTGCTAGAACGCCAAATCGCTCATATCTGACACCTTTTTATTTTTTGGACTTACGGTTACCGAGATAGCGATTAAAAATATTATTAAGAGGTCTTGTGTAACTTTGGCACCCATTAAGATAGAAATTTCTAATATGTTTCAAAATGCTGCTAGAACGCCAAATCGCTCATATCTGACACCTTTTTATTTTTTGGACTTACGGTTACCGAGATAGCGATTAAAAATATTATTAAAAGGTCTTGTGTAACTTTGGCACCCGTTAAGATAGAAATTTCTAATATGTTTCAAAATGCTGCTAGAACGCCAAATCGCTCATATCTGACACCTTTTTATTTTTTGGACTTACGGTTACCGAGATAGCGATTAAAAATATTATTAAGAGGTCTTGTGTAACTTTGGCACCCGTTAAGATAGAAATTTCTAATATGTTTCAAAATGCTGCTAGAACGCCAAATCGCTCATATCTGACACCTTTTTATTTTTTGGACTTACGGTTACCGAGATAGCGATTAAAAATATTATTAAGAGGTCTTGTGTAACTTTGGCACCCATTAAGATAGAAATTTCTAATATGATTCAAAATGCTGCTAGAACGCCAAATCGCTCATATCTGACACCTTTTTATTTTTTGGACTTACGGTTACCGAGATAGCGATTAAAAATATTATTAAGAGGTCTTGTGTAACTTTGGCACCCATTAAGATAGAAATTTCTAATATGATTCAAAATGCTGCTAGAACGCCAAATCGCTCATATCTGACACCTTTTTATTTTTTGGACTTACGGTTACCGAGATAGCGATTAAAAATGTTATTAAGAGGTCTTATCTGACACCTTTTTATTTTTTGGACTTACGGTTACCGAGATAGCGATTAAAAATATTATTAAGAGGTCTTGTGTAACTTTGGCACCCGTTAAGATAGAAATTTCTAATATGTTTCAAAATGCTGCTAGATCGCCAAATCGCTCATATCTGACACCTTTTTATTTTTTGGACTTACGGTTACCGAGATAGCGATTAAAAATATTATTAAGAGGTCTTGTGTAACTTTGGCACCCATTAAGATAGAAATTTCTAATATGTTTCAAAATGCTGCTAGAACGCCAAATCGCTCATATCTGACACCTTTTTATTTTTTGGACTTACGGTTACCGAGATAGCGATTAAAAATATTATTAAGAGGTCTTGTGTAACTTTGGCACCCGTTAAGATAGAAATTTCTAATATGTTTCAAAATGTCGCTAGAACGCCAAATCGCTCATATCTGACACCTTTTTATTTTTTGGATTTACGGTTACCGAGATAGCGATTAAAAATATTATTAAGAGGTCTTGTGTAACTTTGGCACCCATTAAGATAGAAATTTCTAATATGTTTCAAAATGCTGCTAGAACGCCAAATCGCTCATATCTGACACCTTTTTATTTTTTGGACTTACGGTTACCGAGATAGCGATTAAAAATATTATTAAGAGGTCTTGTGTAACTTTGGCACCCGTTAAGATAGAAATTTCTAATATGTTTCAAAATGCTGCTAGAACGCCAAATCGCTCATATCTGACACCTTTTTATTTTTTGGACTTACGGTTACCGAGATAGCGATTAAAAATATTATTAAGAGGTCTTGTGTAACTTTGGCACCCATTAAGATAGAAATTTCTAATATGTTTCAAAATGCTGCTAGAACGCCAAATCGCTCATATCTGACACCTTTTTTTTTTTGGACTTACGGTTACCGAGATAGCGATTAAAAATATTATTAAGAGGTCTTGTGTAACTTTGGCACCCATTAAGATAGAAATTTCTAATATGTTTCAAAATGCTGCTAGAACGCCAAATCGCTCATATCTGACACCTTATTATTTTTTGGACTTACGGTTACCGAGATAGCGATTAAAAATATTATTAAGAGGTCTTGTGTAACTTTGGCACCCATTAAGATAGAAATTTCTAATATGTTTCAAAATGCTGCTAGAACGCCAAATCGCTCATATCTGACACCTTTTTATTTTTTGGACTTACGGTTACCGAGATAGCGATTAAAAATATTATTAAGAGGTCTTGTGTAACTTTGGCACCCATTAAGATAGAAATTTCTAATATGTTTCAAAATGCTGCTAGAACGCCAAATCGCTCATATCTGACACCTTTTTATTTTTTGGACTTACGGTTACCGAGATAGCGATTAAAAATATTATTAAAAGGTCTTGTGTAACTTTGGCACCCGTTAAGATAGAAATTTCTAATATGTTTCAAAATGCTGCTAGAACGCCAAATCGCTCATATCTGACACCTTTTTATTTTTTGGACTTACGGTTACCGAGATAGCGATTAAAAATATTATTAAGAGGTCTTGTGTAACTTTGGCACCCGTTAAGATAGAAATTTCTAATATGTTTCAAAATGCTGCTAGAACGCCAAATCGCTCATATCTGACACCTTTTTATTTTTTGGACTTACGGTTACCGAGATAGCGATTAAAAACATTATTAAGAGGTCTTGTGTAACTTTGGCACCCATTAAGATAGAAATTTCTAATATGATTCAAAATGCTGCTAGAACGCCAAATCGCTCATATCTGACACCTTTTTATTTTTTGGACTTACGGTTACCGAGATAGCGATTAAAAATATTATTAAGAGGTCTTGTGTAACTTTGGCACCCATTAAGATAGAAATTTCTAATATGATTCAAAATGCTGCTAGAACGCCAAATCGCTCATATCTGACACCTTTTTATTTTTTGGACTTACGGTTACCGAGATAGCGATTAAAAATGTTATTAAGAGGTCTTATCTGACACCTTTTTATTTTTTGGACTTACGGTTACCGAGATAGCGATTAAAAATATTATTAAGAGGTCTTGTGTAACTTTGGCACCCGTTAAGATAGAAATTTCTAATATGTTTCAAAATGCTGCTAGATCGCCAAATCGCTCATATCTGACACCTTTTTATTTTTTGGACTTACGGTTACCGAGATAGCGATTAAAAATATTATTAAGAGGTCTTGTGTAACTTTGGCACCCATTAAGATAGAAATTTCTAATATGTTTCAAAATGCTGCTAGAACGCCAAATCGCTCATATCTGACACCTTTTTATTTTTTGGACTTACGGTTACCGAGATAGCGATTAAAAATATTATTAAGAGGTCTTGTGTAACTTTGGCACCCGTTAAGATAGAAATTTCTAATATGTTTCAAAATGTCGCTAGAACGCCAAATCGCTCATATCTGACACCTTTTTATTTTTTGGATTTACGGTTACCGAGATAGCGATTAAAAATATTATTAAGAGGTCTTGTGTAACTTTGGCACCCATTAAGATAGAAATTTCTAATATGTTTCAAAATGCTGCTAGAACGCCAAATCGCTCATATCTGACACCTTTTTATTTTTTGGACTTACGGTTACCGAGATAGCGATTAAAAATATTATTAAGAGGTCTTGTGTAACTTTGGCACCCGTTAAGATAGAAATTTCTAATATGTTTCAAAATGCTGCTAGAACGCCAAATCGCTCATATCTGACACCTTTTTATTTTTTGGACTTACGGTTACCGAGATAGCGATTAAAAATATTATTAAGAGGTCTTGTGTAACTTTGGCACCCATTAAGATAGAAATTTCTAATATGTTTCAAAATGCTGCTAGAACGCCAAATCGCTCATATCTGACACCTTTTTATTTTTTGGACTTACGGTTACCGAGATAGAGATTAAAAATATTATTAAGAGGTCTTGTGTAACTTTGGCACCCATTAAGATAGGAATTTCTAATATGTTTCAAAATGCTGCTAGAACGCCAAATCGCTCATATCTGACACCTTTTTATTTTTTGGACTTACGGTTACCGAGATAGCGATTAAAAATATTATTAAGAGGTCTTGTGTAACTTTGGCACCCATTAAGATAGAAATTTCTAATATGTTTCAAAATGCTGCTGAACGCCAAATCGCTCATATCTGACACCTTTTTATTTTTTGGACTTACGGTTACCGAGATAGCGATTAAAAATATTATTAAGAGGTCTTGTGTAACTTTGGCAGCCATTAAGATAGAAATTTCTAATATGTTTCAAAATGCTGCTAGAACGCCAAATCGCTCATATCTGACACCTTTTTATTTTTTGGACTTACGGTTACCGAGATAGCGATTAAAAATATTATTAAGAGGTCTTGTGTAACTTTGGCACCCATTAAGATAGAAATTTCTAATATGTTTCAAAATGCTGCTAGAACGCCAAATCGTTCATATCTGACACCTTTTTATTTTTTGGACTTACGGTTACCGAGATAGCGATTAAAAATATTATTAAGAGGTCTTGTGTAACTTTGGCACCCATTAAGATAGAAATTTCTAATATGATTCAAAATGCTGCTAGAACGCCAAATCGCTCATATCTGACACCTTTTTATTTTTTGGACTTACGGTTACCGAGATAGCGATTAAAAATATTATTAAGAGGTCTTGTGTAACTTTGGCACCCATTAAGATAGAAATTTCTAATATGTTTCAAAATGCTGCTAGAACGCCAAATCGCTCATATCTGACACCTTTTTATTTTTTGGACTTACGGTTACCGAGATAGCGATTAAAAATATTATTAAGAGGTCTTGTGTAACTTTGGCACCCATTAAGATAGAAATTTCTAATATGTTTCAAAATGCTGCTAGAACGCCAAATCGCTCATATCTGACACCTTTTTATTTTTTGGACTTACGGTTACCGAGATAGCGATTAAAAATATTATTAAGAGGTCTTGTGCAACTTTGGCACCCGTTAAGATAGAAATTTCTAATATGTTTCAAAATGCTGCTAGAACGCCAAATCGCTCATATCTGACACCTTTTTATTTTTTGGACCTACGGTTACCGAGATAGCGATTAAAAATATTATTAAGAGGTCTTGTGTAACTTTGGCAGCCATTAAGATAGAAATTTCTAATATGTTTCAAAATGCTGCTAGAACGCCAAATCGCTCATATCTGACACCTTTTTATTTTTTGGACTTACGGTTACCGAGATAGCGATTAAAAATATTATTAAGAGGTCTTGTGTAACTTTGGCACCCATTAAGATAGAAATTTCTAATATGTTTCAAAATGCTGCTAGAACGCCAAATCGCTCATATCTGACACCTTTTTATTTTTTGGACTTACGGTTACCGAGATAGCGATTAAAAATATTATTAAGAGGTCTTGTGTAACTTTGGCACCCATTAAGATAGAAATTTCTAATATGTTTCAAAATGCCGCTAGAACGCCAAATCGCTCATATCTGACACCTTTTTATTTTTTGGACTCACGGTTACCGAGATAGCGATTAAAAATATTATTAAGAGGTCTTGTGTAACTTTGGCACCCGTTAAGATAGAAATTTCTAATATGTTTCAAAATGCTGCTAGAACGCCAAATCGCTCATATCTGACACCTTTTTATTTTTTGGACTTACGGTTACCGAGATAGCGATTAAAAATATTATTAAGAGGTCTTGTGTAACTTTGGCACCCGTTAAGATAGAAATTTCTAATATGTTTCAAAATGCTGCTAGAACGCCAAATCGCTCATATCTGACACCTTTTTATTTTTTGGACTTACGGTTACCGAGATAGCGATTAAAAATATTATTAAGAGGTCTTGTGTAACTTTGGCACCCGTTAAGATAGAAATTTCTAATATGTTTCAAAATGCTGCTAGAACGCCAAATCGCTCATATCTGACACCTTTTTATTTTTTGGACTTACGGTTACCGAGATAGCGATTAAAAATATTATTAAGAGGTCTTGTGTAACTTTGGCACCCGTTAAGATAGAAATTTCTAGTATGTTTCAAAATGCTGCTAGAACGCCAAATCGCTCATATCTGACACCTTTTTATTTTTTGGACTTACGGTTACCGAGATAGCGATTAAAAATATTATTAAGAGGTCTTGTGTAACTTTGGCACCCGTTAAGATAGAAATTTCTAATATGTTTCAAAATGCTGCTAGAACGCTAAATCGCTCATATCTGACACCTTTTTATTTTTTGGACTTACGGTTACCGAGATAGCGATTAAAAATATTATTAAGAGGTCTTGTGTAACTTTGGCAGCCATTAAGATAGAAATTTCTAATATGTTTCAAAATGCTGCTAGAACGCCAAATCGCTCATATCTGACACCTTTTTATTTTTTGGACTTACGGTTACCGAGATAGCGATTAAAAATATTATTAAGAGGTCTTGTGTAACTTTGGCACCCATTAAGATAGAAATTTCTAATATGTTTCAAAATGCTGCTAGAACGCCAAATCGCTCATATCTGACACCTTTTTATTTTTTGGACTTACGGTTACCGAGGTAGCGATTAAAAATATTATTAAGAGGTCTTGTGTAACTTTGGCACCCATTAAGATAGAAATTTCTAATATGTTTCAAAATGCTGCTAGAACGCCAAATCGCTCATATCTGACACCTTTTTATTTTTTGGACTTACGGTTACCGAGATAGCGATTAAAAATATTATTAAGAGGTCTTGTGTAACTTTGGCACCCATTAAGATAGAAATTTCTAATATGATTCAAAATGCTGCTAGAACGCCAAATCGCTCATATCTGACACCTTTTTATTTTTTGGACTTACGGTTACCGAGGTAGCGATTAAAAATATTATTAAGAGGTCTTGTGTAACTTTGGCACCCATTAAGATAGAAATTTCTAATATGTTTCAAAATGCTGCTAGAACGCCAAATCGCTCATATCTGACACCTTTTTATTTTTTGGACTTACGGTTACCGAGATAGCGATTAAAAATATTATTAAGAGGTCTTGTGTAACTTTGGCACCCATTAAGATAGAAATTTCTAATATGATTCAAAATGCTGCTAGAACGCCAAATCGCTCATATCTGACACCTTTTTATTTTTTGGACTTACGGTTACCGAGATAGCGATTAAAAATATTATTAAGAGGTCTTGTGTAACTTTGGCACCCATTAAGATAGAAATTTCTAATATGTTTCAAAATGCTGCTAGAACGCCAAATCGCTCATATCTGACACCTTTTTATTTTTTGGACTTACGGTTACCGAGATAGCGATTAAAAATATTATTAAGAGGTCTTGTGTAACTTTGGCACCCATTAAGATAGAAATTTCTAATATGTTTCAAAATGCTGCTAGAACGCCAAATCGCTCATATCTGACACCTTTTTATTTTTTGGACTTACGGTTACCGAGATAGCGATTAAAAATATTATTAAGAGGTCTTGTGTAACTTTGGCACCCGTTAAGATAGAAATTTCTAATATGTTTCAAAATGCTGCTAGAACGCCAAATCGCTCATATCTGACACCTTTTTATTTTTTGGACTTACGGTTACCGAGATAGCGATTAAAAATATTATTAAGAGGTCTTGTGTAACTTTGGCACCCATTAAGATAGAAATTTCTAATATGTTTCAAAATGCTGCTAGAACGCCAAATCGCTCATATCTGACACCTTTTTATTTTTTGGACTTACGGTTACCGAGATAGCGATTAAAAATATTATTAAGAGGTCTTGTGTAACTTTGGCACCCGTTAAGATAGAAATTTCTAATATGTTTCAAAATGCCGCTAGAACGCCAAATCGCTCATATCTGACACCTTTTTATTTTTTGGATTTACGGTTACCGAGATAGCGATTAAAAATATTATTAAGAGGTCTTGTGTAACTTTGGCACCCATTAAGATAGAAATTTCTAATATGTTTCAAAATGCTGCTAGAACGCCAAATCGCTCATATCTGACACCTTTTTATTTTTTGGACTTACGGTTACCGAGATAGCGATTAAAAATATTATTAAGAGGTCTTGTGTAACTTTGGCACCCGTTAAGATAGAAATTTCTAATATGTTTCAAAATGCTGCTAGAACGCCAAATCGCTCATATCTGACACCTTTTTATTTTTTGGACTTACGGTTACCGAGATAGCGATTAAAAATATTATTAAGAGGTCTTGTGTAACTTTGGCACCCGTTAAGATAGAAATTTCTAATATGTTTCAAAATGCTGCTAGAACGCCAAATCGCTCATATCTGACACCTTTTTATTTTTTGGACTTACGGTTACCGAGATAGCGATTAAAAATATTATTAAGAGGTCTTGTGTAACTTTGGCACCCGTTAAGATAGAAATTTCTAATATGTTTCAAAATGCTGCTAGAACGCCAAATCGCTCATATCTGACACCTTTTTATTTTTTGGACTTACGGTTACCGAGATAGCGATTAAAAATATTATTAAGAGGTCTTGTGTAACTTTGGCACCCGTTAAGATAGAAATTTCTAATATGTTTCAAAATGCTGCTAGAACGCCAAATCGCTCATATCTGACACCTTTTTATTTTTTGGACTTACGGTTACCGAGATAGCGATTAAAAATATTATTAAGAGGTCTTGTGTAACTTTGGCACCCATTAAGATAGAAATTTGTAATATGTTTCAAAATGCTGCTAGAACGCCAAATCGCTCATATCTGACACCTTTTTATTTTTTGGACTTACGGTTACCGAGATAGCGATTAAAAATATTATTAAGAGGTCTTGTGTAACTTTGGCACCCATTAAGATAGAAATTTCTAATATGTTTCAAAATGCTGCTAGAACGCCAAATCGCTCATATCTGACACCTTTTTATTTTTTGGACTTACGGTTACCGAGATAGCGATTAAAAATATTATTAAGAGGTCTTGTGTAACTTTGGCACCCGTTAAGATAGAAATTTCTAATATGTTTCAAAATGCTGCTAGAACGCCAAATCGCTCATATCTGACACCTTTTTATTTTTTGGACTTACGGTTACCGAGATAGCGATTAAAAATATTATTAAGAGGTCTTGTGTAACTTTGGCACCCATTAAGATAGAAATTTCTAATATGTTTCAAAATGCTGCTAGAACGCCAAATCGCTCATATCTGACACCTTTTTATTTTTTGGACTTACGGTTACCGAGATAGCGATTAAAAATATTATTAAGAGGTCTTGTGTAACTTTGGCACCCGTTAAGATAGAAATTTCTAATATGTTTCAAAATGCCGCTAGAACGCCAAATCGCTCATATCTGACACCTTTTTATTTTTTGGATTTACGGTTACCGAGATAGCGATTAAAAATATTATTAAGAGGTCTTGTGTAACTTTGGCACCCATTAAGATAGAAATTTCTAATATGTTTCAAAATGCTGCTAGAACGCCAAATCGCTCATATCTGACACCTTTTTATTTTTTGGACTTACGGTTACCGAGATAGCGATTAAAAATATTATTAAGAGGTCTTGTGTAACTTTGGCACCCGTTAAGATAGAAATTTCTAATATGTTTCAAAATGCTGCTAGAACGCCAAATCGCTCATATCTGACACCTTTTTATTTTTTGGACTTACGGTTACCGAGATAGCGATTAAAAATATTATTAAGAGGTCTTGTGTAACTTTGGCACCCGTTAAGATAGAAATTTCTAATATGTTTCAAAATGCTGCTAGAACGCCAAATCGCTCATATCTGACACCTTTTTATTTTTTGGACTTACGGTTACCGAGATAGCGATTAAAAATATTATTAAGAGGTCTTGTGTAACTTTGGCACCCGTTAAGATAGAAATTTCTAATATGTTTCAAAATGCTGCTAGAACGCCAAATCGCTCATATCTGACACCTTTTTATTTTTTGGACTTACGGTTACCGAGATAGCGATTAAAAATATTATTAAGAGGTCTTGTGTAACTTTGGCACCCGTTAAGATAGAAATTTCTAATATGTTTCAAAATGCTGCTAGAACGCCAAATCGCTCATATCTGACACCTTTTTATTTTTTGGACTTACGGTTACCGAGATAGCGATTAAAAATATTATTAAGAGGTCTTGTGTAACTTTGGCACCCGTTAAGATAGAAATTTCTAATATGTTTCAAAATGCTGCTAGAACGCCAAATCGCTCATATCTGACACCTTTTTATTTTTTGGACTTACGGTTACCGAGATAGCGATTAAAAATATTATTAAGAGGTCTTGTGTAACTTTGGCACCCGTTAAGATAGAAATTTCTAATATGTTTCAAAATGCTGCTAGAACGCCAAATCGCTCATATCTGACACCTTTTTATTTTTTGGACTTACGGTTACCGAGATAGCGATTAAAAATATTATTAAGAGGTCTTGTGTAACTTTGGCACCCGTTAAGATAGAAATTTCTAATATGTTTCAAAATGCTGCTAGAACGCCAAATCGCTCATATCTGACACCTTTTTATTTTTTGGACTTACGGTTACCGAGATAGCGATTAAAAATATTATTAAGAGGTCTTGTGTAACTTTGGCACCCATTAAGATAGAAATTTGTAATATGTTTCAAAATGCTGCTAGAACGCCAAATCGCTCATATCTGACACCTTTTTATTTTTTGGACTTACGGTTACCGAGATAGCGATTAAAAATATTATTAAGAGGTCTTGTGTAACTTTGGCACCCATTAAGATAGAAATTTCTAATATGTTTCAAAATGCTGCTAGAACGCCAAATCGCTCATATCTGACACCTTTTTATTTTTTGGACTTACGGTTACCGAGATAGCGATTAAAAATATTATTAAGAGGTCTTGTGTAACTTTGGCACCCGTTAAGATAGAAATTTCTAATATGTTTCAAAATGCTGCTAGAACGCCAAATCGCTCATATCTGACACCTTTTTATTTTTTGGACTTACGGTTACCGAGATAGCGATTAAAAATATTATTAAGAGGTCTTGTGTAACTTTGGCACCCATTAAGATAGAAATTTCTAATATGTTTCAAAATGCTGCTAGAACGCCAAATCGCTCATATCTGACACCTTTTTATTTTTTGGACTTACGGTTACCGAGATAGCGATTAAAAATATTATTAAGAGGTCTTGTGTAACTTTGGCACCCGTTAAGATAGAAATTTCTAATATGTTTCAAAATGCCGCTAGAACGCCAAATCGCTCATATCTGACACCTTTTTATTTTTTGGATTTACGGTTACCGAGATAGCGATTAAAAATATTATTAAGAGGTCTTGTGTAACTTTGGCACCCATTAAGATAGAAATTTCTAATATGTTTCAAAATGCTGCTAGAACGCCAAATCGCTCATATCTGACACCTTTTTATTTTTTGGACTTACGGTTACCGAGATAGCGATTAAAAATATTATTAAGAGGTCTTGTGTAACTTTGGCACCCGTTAAGATAGAAATTTCTAATATGTTTCAAAATGCTGCTAGAACGCCAAATCGCTCATATCTGACACCTTTTTATTTTTTGGACTTACGGTTACCGAGATAGCGATTAAAAATATTATTAAGAGGTCTTGTGTAACTTTGGCACCCGTTAAGATAGAAATTTCTAATATGTTTCAAAATGCTGCTAGAACGCCAAATCGCTCATATCTGACACCTTTTTATTTTTTGGACTTACGGTTACCGAGATAGCGATTAAAAATATTATTAAGAGGTCTTGTGTAACTTTGGCACCCGTTAAGATAGAAATTTCTAATATGTTTCAAAATGCTGCTAGAACGCCAAATCGCTCATATCTGACACCTTTTTATTTTTTGGACTTACGGTTACCGAGATAGCGATTAAAAATATTATTAAGAGGTCTTGTGTAACTTTGGCACCCGTTAAGATAGAAATTTCTAATATGTTTCAAAATGCTGCTAGAACGCCAAATCGCTCATATCTGACACCTTTTTATTTTTTGGACTTACGGTTACCGAGATAGCGATTAAAAATATTATTAAGAGGTCTTGTGTAACTTTGGCACCCATTAAGATAGAAATTTGTAATATGTTTCAAAATGCTGCTAGAACGCCAAATCGCTCATATCTGACACCTTTTTATTTTTTGGACTTACGGTTACCGAGATAGCGATTAAAAATATTATTAAGAGGTCTTGTGTAACTTTGGCACCCATTAAGATAGAAATTTCTAATATGTTTCAAAATGCTGCTAGAACGCCAAATCGCTCATATCTGACACCTTTTTATTTTTTGGACTTACGGTTACCGAGATAGCGATTAAAAATATTATTAAGAGGTCTTGTGTAACTTTGGCACCCGTTAAGATAGAAATTTCTAATATGTTTCAAAATGCTGCTAGAACGCCAAATCGCTCATATCTGACACCTTTTTATTTTTTGGACTTACGGTTACCGAGATAGCGATTAAAAATATTATTAAGAGGTCTTGTGTAACTTTGGCACCCGTTAAGATAGAAATTTCTAATATGTTTCAAAATGCTGCTAGAACGCCAAATCGCTCATATCTGACACCTTTTTATTTTTTGGACTTACGGTTACCGAGATAGCGATTAAAAATATTATTAAGAGGTCTTGTGTAACTTTGGCACCCGTTAAGATAGAAATTTCTAATATGTTTCAAAATGCTGCTAGAACGCCAAATCGCTCATATCTGACACCTTTTTATTTTTTGGACTTACGGTTACCGAGATAGCGATTGAAAATATTATTAAGAGGTCTTGTGTAACTTTGGCACCCGTTAAGATAGAAATTTCTAATATGTTTCAAAATGCTGCTAGAACGCCAAATCGCTCATATCTGACACCTTTTTATTTTTTGGACTTACGGTTACCGAGATAGCGATTAAAAATATTATTAAGAGGTCTTGTGTAACTTTGGCACCCGTTAAGATAGAAATTTCTAATATGTTTCAAAATGCTGCTAGAACGCCAAATCGCTCATATCTGACACCTTTTTATTTTTTGGACTTACGGTTACCGAGATAGCGATTAAAAATATTATTAAGAGGTCTTGTGTAACTTTGGCACCCGTTAAGATAGAAATTTCTAATATGTTTCAAAATGCTGCTAGAACGCCAAATCGCTCATATCTGACACCTTTTTATTTTTTGGACTTACGGTTACCGAGATAGCGATTAAAAATATTATTAAGAGGTCTTGTGTAACTTTGGCACCCGTTAAGATAGAAATTTCTAATATGTTTCAAAATGCTGCTAGAACGCCAAATCGCTCATATCTGACACCTTTTTATTTTTTGGACTTACGGTTACCGAGATAGCGATTAAAAATATTATTAAGAGGTCTTGTGTAACTTTACACCCATTAAGATAGAAATTTGTAATATGTTTCAAAATGCTGCTAGAACGCCAAATCGCTCATATCTGACACCTTTTTATTTTTTGGACTTACGGTTACCGAGATAGCGATTAAAAATATTATTAAGAGGTCTTGTGTAACTTTGGCACCCGTTAAGATAGAAATTTCTAATATGTTTCAAAATGCTGCTAGAACGCCAAATCGCTCATATCTGACACCTTTTTATTTTTTGGACTTACGGTTACCGAGATAGCGATTAAAAATATTATTAAGAGGTCTTGTGTAACTTTGGCACCCGTTAAGATAGAAATTTCTAATATGTTTCAAAATGCTGCTAGAACGCCAAATCGCTCATATCTGACACCTTTTTATTTTTTGGACTTACGGTTACCGAGATAGCGATTAAAAATATTATTAAGAGGTCTTGTGTAACTTTGGCACCCATTAAGATAGAAATTTCTAACATGTTTCAAAATGCTGCTAGAACGCCAAATCGCTCATATCTGATACCTTTTTATTTTTTGGACTTACGGTTACCGAGATAGCGATTAAAAATATTATTAAGAGGTCTTGTGTAACTTTGGCACCCCTTAAGATAGAAATTTCTAATATGTTTCAAAATGCTGCTAGAACGCCAAATCGCTCATATCTGACACCTTTTTATTTTTTGGAGTTACGGTTACCGAGATAGCGATTAAAAATATTATTAAGAGGTCTTGTGTAACTTTAGCACCCGTTAAGATAGAAATTTCTAATATGTTTCAAAATGCTGCTAGAACGCCAAATCGCTCATATCTGACACCTTTTTATTTTTTGGACTTACGGTTACCGAGATAGCGATTAAAAATATTATTAAGAGGTCTTGTGTAACTTTGGCACCCCTTAAGATAGAAATTTCTAATATGTTTCAAAATGCTGCTAGAACGCCAAATCGCTCATATCTGACACCTTTTTATTTTTTGGACTTACGGTTACCGAGATAGCGATTAAAAATATTATTAAGAGGTCTTGTGTAACTTTGGCACCCGTTAAGATAGAAATTTCTAATATGTTTCAAAATGCTGCTAGAACGCCAAATCGCTCATATCTGACACCTTTTTATTTTTTGGACTTACGGTTACCGAGATAGCGATTAAAAATATTATTAAGAGGTCTTGTGTAACTTTGGCACCCATTAAGATAGAAATTTCTAATATGTTTCAAAATGCTGCTAGAACGCCAAATCGCTCATATCTGACACCTTTTTATTTTTTGGACTTACGGTTACCGAGATAGCGATTAAAAATATTATTAAGAGGTCTTGTGTAACTTTGGCACCCGTTAAGATAGAAATTTCTAATATGTTTCAAAATGCTGCTAGAACGCCAAATCGCTCATATCTGACACCTTTTTATTTTTTGGACTTACGGTTACCGAGATAGCGATTAAAAATGTTATTAAAAGGTCTTGTGTAACTTTGGCACCCGTTAAGATAGAAATTTCTAATATGTTTCAATATGCTGCTAGAACGCCAAATCGCTCATATCTGACACCTTTTTATTTTTTGGATTTACGGTTACCGAGATAGCGATTAAAAATATTATTAAGAGGTCTTGTGTAACTTTGGCACCCATTAAGATAGAAATTT
>JASERS010000072.1:0-36606 GCA_036711965.1 Onthophagus sagittarius | reverse complement strand
AGCGATTCGATTAAAAATATTATTAAGAGGTCTTGTGTAACTTTGGCACAATTAAGATAGAAATTTCTAATATGTTTCAAATGCTGCTAGAACGCCAAATCGCTCATATCTGACACCTTTTTATTTTTTGGACTTACGGTTACCGAGATAGCGATTAAAAATATTATTAAGAGGTCTTGTGTAACTTTGGCACCAATTAAGATAGAAATTTCTAATATGTTTCCAAAATGCTGCTAGAACGCCAAATCGCTCATATCTGACACCTTTTTATTTTTGGACTTACGGATACCGAGATAGCGATTAAAAAATATTATTAAGAGGTCTTGTGTAACTTTGGCACCAATTAAGATAGAAATTTCTAATATGTTTCAAAATGCTGCTAGAACGCCAAATCGCTCATATCTGACACCTTTTTATTTTTTGGACCTACGGTTACCGAGATAGCGATTAAAAATATTATTAAGAGGTCTTGTGTAACTTTGGCACCCATTAAGATAGAAATTTCTAATATGTTTCAAAATGCTGCTAGAACGCCAAATCGCTCATATCTGACACCTTTTATTTTTTTGGACTTACGGTACCGAGATAGCGATTAAAAATATTATTAAGAGGTCTTGTGTAACTTTGGCACCCATTAAGATAGAAATTTCTAATATGTTTCAAAATGCTGCTAGAACGCCAAATCGCTCATATCTGACACCTTTTTATTTTTTGGACTTACGGTTACCGAGATAGCGATTAAAAATATTATTAAGAGGTCTTGTGTAACTTTGGCACCCATTAAGATAGAAATTTCTAATATGTTTCAAAATGCTGCTAGAACGCCAAATCGCTCATATCTGACACCTTTTTATTTTTTGGACTTACGGTTACCGAGATAGCGATTAAAAATATTATTAAGAGGTCTTGTGTAACTTTGGCACCCATTAAGATAGAAATTTCTAATATGTTTCAAAATGCTGCTAGAACGCAAATCGCTCATATCTGACACCTTTTTATTTTTTGACTTACGGTTACGGAGATAGCGATTAAAAATATTATGAAGAGGTCTTGTGTAACTTGGCACCCATTAAGATAGAAATTTCTAATATGTTTCAAATGCTGCTAGAACGCAAATCGCTCATATCTGACACCTTTTTATTTTTTGGACTTACGGTTACCGAGATAGCGATTAAAAATATTATTAAGAGGTCTTGTGTAACTTTGGCACCCATTAAGATAGAAATTTCTAATATGTTTCAAATGCTGCTAGAACGCCAAATCGCTCATATCTGACACCTTTTTATTTTTTGGACTTACGGTTACCGAGATAGCGATTAAAAATATTATTAAGAGGTCTTGTGTAACTTTGGCACCAATTAAGATAGAAATTTCTAATATGTTTCAAAATGCTGCTAGAACGCCAAATCGCTCATATCTGACACCTTTTTATTTTTTGGACTTACGGTTACCGAGATAGCGATTAAAAATATTATTAAGAGGTCTTGTGTAACTTTGGCATCCATTTAAGATAGAAATTTCTAATATATTTCAAAATGCTGCTAGAACGCCAAATCGCTCATATCTGACACCTTTTTATTTTTTGGACTTACGGTTACCGAGATAGCGATTAAAAATATTATTAAGAGGTCTTGTGTAACTTTGGCACCCATTAAGATAGAAATTTCTAATATGTTTCAAAATGCTGCTAGAACGCCAAATCGCTCATTATCTGACACCTTTTTATTTTTTGGACTTACGGTTACCGAGATAGCGATTAAAAATATTATTAAGAGGTCTTGTGTAACTTTGGCACCCATTAAGATAGAAATTTCTAATATGTTTCAAAATGCTGCTAGAACGCCAAATCGCTCATATCTGACACCTTTTTATTTTTTGGACTTACGGTTACCGAGATAGCGATTAAAAATATTATTAAGAGGTCTTGTGTAACTTTGGCACCCATTAAGATAGAAATTTCTAATATGTTTCAAAATGCTGCTAGAACGCCAAATCGCGCATATCTGACACCTTTTTATTTTTGGACTTACGGTTACCGAGATAGCGATTAAAAATATTATTAAGAGGTCTTGTGTAACTTTGGCATCCATTAAGATAGAAATTTCTAATATATTTCAAAATGCTGCTAGAACGCCAAATCGCTCATATCTGACACCTTTTTATTTTTTGGACTTACGGTTACCGAGATAGCGATTAAAAATATTATTAAGAGGTCTTGTGTAACTTTGGCACCCATTAAGATAGAAATTTCTAATATGTTTCAAAATGCTGCTAGAACGCCAAATCGCTCATATCTGACACCTTTTTATTTTTTGGACTTACGGTTACCGAGATAGCGATTAAAAATATTATTAAGAGGTCTTGTGTAAACTTTGGCACCCATTAAGATAGAAATTTCTAATATGTTTCAAAATGGCTGCTAGAACGCCAAATCGCTCATATCTGACACCTTTTTATTTTTTGGACTTACGGTTACCGAGATAGCGATTAAAAATATTATTAAGAGGTCTTGTGTAACTTTGGCACCCATTAAGATAGAAATTTCTAATATGTTTCAAAATGCTGCTAGAACGCCAAATCGCTCATATCTGACACCTTTTTATTTTTTGGACTTACGGTTTACCGAGATAGCGATTAAAAATATTATTAAGAGGTCTTGTGTAACTTTGGCACCAATTAAGATAGAAATTTCTAATATGTTTCAAAATGCTGCTAGAACGCCAAATCGCTCATATCTGACACCTTTTTATTTTTTGGACTTACGGTTACCGAGATAGCGATTAAAAATATTATTAAGAGGTCTTGTGTAACTTTGGCACCAATTAAGATAGAAATTTCTAATATGTTTCAAAATGCTGCTAGAACGCCAAATCGCTCATATCTGACACCTTTTATTTTTTGGACTTACGGTTACCGAGATAGCGATTAAAAATATTATTAAGAGGTCTTGTGTAACTTTGGCACCCATTAAGATAGAAATTTCTAATATGTTTCAAAATGCTGCTAGAACGCCAAATCGCTCATATCTGACACCTTTTTATTTTTTGGACTTACGGTTACCGAGATAGCGATTAAAAATATTATTAAGGAGGTCTTGTGTAACTTTGGCACCAATTAAGATAGAAATTTCTAATATGTTTCAAATGCTGCTAGAACGCCAAATCGCTCATATCTGACACCTTTTATTTTTTGGACTTACGGTTACCGAGATAGCGATTAAAAATATTATTAAGAGGTCTTGTGTAACTTTGGCACCCATTAAGATAGAAATTTCTAATATGTTTCAAAATGCTGCTAGAACGCCAAATCGCTCATATCTGACACCTTTTTATTTTTTGGACTTACGGTTACCGAGATAGCGATTAAAAATATTATTAAGAGGTCTTGTGTAACTTGGCACCCATTAAGATAGAAATTTCTAATATGTTTCAAAATGCTGCTAGAACGCCAAATCGCTCATATCTGACACCTTTTTATTTTTTGGACTTACGGTTACCGAGATAGCGATTAAAAATATTATTAAGAGGTCTTGTGTAACTTTGGCACCCATTAAGATAGAAATTTCTAATATGTTTCAAAATGCTGCTAGAACGCCAAATCGCTCATATCTGACACCTTTTTATTTTTTGGACTTACGGTTACCGAGATAGCGATTAAAAATATTATTAAGAGGTCTTGTGTAACTTTGGCACCCATTAAGATAGAAATTTCTAATATGTTTCAAAATGCTGCTAGAACGCCAAATCGCTCATATCTGACACCTTTTTATTTTTTGGACTTACGGTTACCGAGATAGCGATTAAAAATATTATTAAGAGGTCTTGTGTAACTTTGGCACCATTAATATAGAAATTTTCTAATATGTTCAAAATGCTGCTAGAACGCCAAATCGCTCATATCTGACACCTTTTATTTTTTGGACTTACGGTTACCGAGATAGCGATTAAAAATATTATTAAGAGGTCTTGTGTAACTTTGGCACCCATTAAGATAGAATTTCTAATATGTTTCAAAATGCTGCTAGAACGCCAAATCGCTCATATCTGACACCTTTTTATTTTTTGGACTTACGGTTACCGAGATAGCGATTAAAAATATTATTAAGAGGTCTTGTGTAACTTTGGCACCCATTAAGATAGAAATTTCTAATATGTTTCAAAATGCTGCTAGAACGCCAAATCGCTCATATCTGACACCTTTTTATTTTTTGGACTTACGGTTACCGAGATAGCGATTAAAAATATTATTAAGCAGGTCTTGTGTAACTTTGGCATCCATTAAGATAGAAATTTCTAATATGTTTCAAAATGCTGCTAGAACGCCAAATCGCTCTTATCTGACACCTTTTTATTTTTTGGACTTACGGTTACCGAGATAGCGATTAAAATATTATTAAGAGGTCTTGTGTAACTTTGGCACCCATTAAGATAGAAATTTCTAATATGTTTCAAAATGCTGCTAGAACGCCAATCGCTCATATCTGACACCTTTTTATTTTTTGGACTTACGGTTACCGAGATAGCGATTAAAAATATTATTAAGAGGTCTTGTGTAACTTTGGCACCCATTAAGATAGAAATTTCTAATATGTTTCAAAATGCTGCTAGAACGCCAAATCGCTCATATCTGACACCTTTTTATTTTTGGACTTACGGTTACCGAGATAGCGATTAAAAATATTATTAAGAGGTCTTGTGTAACTTTGGCACCCATTAAGATAGAAATTTCTAATATGTTTCAAAATGCTGCTAGAACGCCAAATCGCTCATATCTGACACCTTTTTATTTTTTGGACTTACGGTTACCGAGATAGCGATTAAAAATATTATTAAGAGGTCTTGTGTAACTTTGGCACCCATTAAGATAGAAATTTCTATAATATTTTCAAAATGCTGCTAGAACGCCAAATCGCTCATATCTGACACCTTTTTATTTTTTGGACTTACGGTTACCGAGATAGCGATTAAAAATATTATTAAGAGGTCTTGTGTAACTTTGGCACCCATTAAGATAGAAATTTCTAATATGTTTCAAAATGCTGCTAGAACGCCAAATCGCTCATATCTGACACCTTTTTATTTTTTGGACTTACGGTTACCGAGATAGCGATTAAAAATATTATTAAGAGGTCTTGTGTAACTTTGGCACCCATTAAGATAGAAATTTCTAATATGTTTCAAAATGCTGCTAGAACGCCAAATCGCTCATATCTGACACTTTTTATTTTTTGGACTTACGGTTACCGAGATAGCGATTAAAAATATTATTAAGAGGTCTTGTGTAACTTTGGCACCCATTAAGATAGAAATTTCTAATATGTTTCAAAATGCTGCTAGAACGCCAAATCGCTCATATCTGACACCTTTTTATTTTTTGGACTTACGGTTACCGAGATAGCGATTAAAAATATTATTAAGAGGTCTTGTGTAACTTTGGCACCCATTAAGATAGAAATTTCTAATATGTTTCAAAATGCTGCTAGAACGCCAAATCGCTCATATCGGACACCTTTTTATTTTTTGGACTTACGGTTACCGAGATAGCGATTAAAAATATTATTAAGAGGTCTTGTGTAACTTTGCACCCATTAAGATAGAAATTTCTAATATGTTTCAAAATGCTGCTAGAACGCCAAATCGCTCATATCTGACACCTTTTTATTTTTTGGACTTACGGTTACGAGATAGCGATTAAAAATATTATTAAGAGGTCTTGTGTAACTTTGGCACCAATTAAGATAGAAATTTCTAATATGTTCAAAATGCTGCTAGAACGCCAAATCGCTCATATCTGACACCTTTTTATTTTTTGGACTTACGGTTGCGGAGATAGCGATTAAAAATATTATGAAGAGGTCTTGTGTAACTTTGGCACCCATTAAGATAGAAATTTCTAATATGTTTCAAAATGCTGCTAGAACGCCAAATCGCTCATATCTGACACCTTTTTATTTTTTGGACTTACGGTTACCGAGATAGCGATTAAAAATATTATTAAGAGGTCTTGTGTAACTTTGGCACCATTAAGATAGAAATTTCTAATATGTTTCAAATGCTGCTAGAACGCCAAATCGCTCATATCTGACACCTTTTTATTTTTTGGACTTACGGTTACCGAGATAGCGATTAAAATATTATAGAGTGTCTTGTGTAACTTTGGCACCCATTAAGACAGAAATTTCTAATATGTTTCAAAATGCTGCTAGAACGCCAAATCGCTCATATCTGACTCCTTTTTATTTTTTGGACTTACGGTTACGGAGATAGCGATTAAAAATATTATGAAGAGGTCTTGTGTAACTTTGGCACCCATTAAGATAGAAATTTCTAATATGTTTCAAAATGCTGCTAGAACGCCAAATCGCTCATATCTGACACCTTTTATTTTTTGGACTTACGGTTACCGAGATAGCGATTAAAAATATTATTAAGAGGTCTTGTGTAACTTTGGCACCCATTAAGATAGAAATTTCTAATATGTTTCAAAATGCTGCTAGAACGCCAAATCGCTCATATCTGACACCTTTTTATTTTTGGACTTACGGTTACCGAGATAGCGATTAAAAATATTACTAAGAGGTCTTGTGTAACTTTGGCATCCATTAAGATAGAAATTTCTAATATATTTCAAAATGCTGCTAGAACGCCAAATCGCTCATATCTGACACATTTTTATTTTTTGGACTTACGGTTACCGAGATAGCGATTAAAAATATTATTAAGAGGTCTTGTGTAACTTTGGCACCCATTAAGATAGAAATTTCTAATATGTTTCAAAATGCTGCTAGAACGCCAAATCGCTCATATCTGACACCTTTTTATTTTTTGGACTTACGGTTACCGAGATAGCGATTAAAAATATTATTAAGAGGTCTTGTGTAACTTTGCACCCATTAAGATAGAAATTTCTAATATGTTTCAAAATGCTGCTAGAACGCCAAATCGCTCATATCTGACACCTTTTTATTTTTTGGACTTACGGTTACCGAGATAGCGATTAAAAATATTATTAAGAGGTCTTGTGTTACTTTGGCACCCATTAAGATAGAAATTTCTAATATGTTTCAAAATGCTGCTAGAACGCCAAATCGCTCATATCTGACTCCTTTTTATTTTTTGGACTTACGGTTACGGAGATAGCGATTAAAAATATTATGAAGAGGTCTTGTGTAACTTTGGCACCCATTAAGATAGAAATTTCTAATATGTTTCAAAATGCTGCTAGAACGCCAAATCGCTCATACCTGACACTTTTTATTTTTTGGACTTACGGTTACCGAGATAGCGATTAAAAATATTATTAAGAGGTCTTGTGTAACTTTGGCACCCATTAAGATAGAAATTTCTAATATGTTTCAAAATGCTGCTAGAACGCCAAATCGCTCATATCTGACACCTTTTTATTTTTTGGACTTACGGTTACCGAGATAGCGATTAAAAATATTATTAAGAGGTCTTGTGTAACTTTGGCATCCATTAAGATAGAAATTTCTAATATATTTCAAAATGCTGCTAGAACGCCAAATCGCTCATATCTGACACATTTTTATTTTTTGGACTTACGGTTACCGAGATAGCGATTAAAAATATTATTAAGAGGTCTTGTGTAACTTTGGCACCCATTAAGATAGAAATTTCTAATATGTTTCAAAATGCTGCTAGAACGCCAAATCGCTCATATCTGACACCTTTTTATTTTTTTGGACTTACGGTTACCGAGATAGCGATTAAAAATATTATTAAGAGGTCTTGTGTAACTTTGGCACCAATTAAGATAGAAATTTCTAATATGTTTCAAAATGCTGCTAGAACGCCAAATCGCTCATATCTGACACCGTTTTATTTTTTGGACTTACGGTTACCGAGATAGCGATTAAAAAATATTATTAAGAGGTCTTGTGTAACTTTGGAACCCATTAAGATAGAAATTTCTAATATGTTCAAATGCTGCTAGAACGCCAAATCGCTCATATCTGACACCTTTTTATTTTTTGGACTTACGGTTACCGAGATAGCGATTAAAAATATTATTAAGAGGTCTTGTGTAACTTTGGCACCCATTAAGATAGAAATTTCTAATATGTTTCAAAATGCTGCTAGAACGCCAAATCGCTCATATCTGACACCTTTTTATTTTTTGGACTTACGGTTACCGAGATAGCGATTAAAAATATTATTAAGAGGGTCTTGTGTAACTTTGGCACCCATTAAGATAGAAATTTCTAATATGTTTCAAAATGCTGCTAGAACGCCAAATCGCGCATATCTGACACCTTTTTATTTTTGGACTTACGGTTACCGAGATAGCGATTAAAAATATTATTAGAGGTCTTGTGTAACTTTGGCACCCATTAAGATAGAAATTTCTATATGTTTCAAAATGCTGCTAGAACGCCAAATCGCTCATATCTGACACCTTTTTATTTTTTGGACTTACGGTTACCGAGATAGCGATTAAAAATATTATTAAGAGGTCTTGTGTAACTTTGGCATCCATTAAGATAGAAATTTCTAATATATTCAAAATGCTGCTAGAACGCCAAATCGCACATATCTGACACATTTTTATTTTTTGGACTTACGGTTACCGAGATAGCGATTAAAAATATTATTAAGAGGTCTTGTGTAACTTTGGCTTCCATTAAGATAGAAATTTCTAATATGTTTCAAAATGCTGCTAGAACGCCAAATCGCTCATATCTGACACCTTTTTATTTTTTGGACTTACGGTTACCGAGATAGCGATTAAAATATTATTAAGAGGTCTTGTGTAACTTTGGCATCCATTAAGATAGAAATTTCTAATATATTTCAAAATGCTGCTAGAACGCCAAATCGCTCATATCTGACACATTTTTATTTTTTGGACTTACGGTTACCGAGATAGCGATTAAAAATATTATTAAGAGGTCTTGTGTAACTTTGGCACCCATTAAGATAGAAATTTCTAATATGTTTCAAAATGCTGCTAGAACGCCAAATCGCTCATATCTGACACCTTTTTATTTTTTGGACTTACGGTTACCGAGATAGCGATTAAAAATATTATTAAGAGGTCTTGTGTAACTTTGGCACCAATTAAGATAGAAATTTCTAATATGTTTCAAAATGCTGCTAGAACGCCAAATCGCTCATATCTGCACCTTTTTATTTTTTGGACTTACGGTTACCGAGATAGCGATTAAAAATATTATTAAGAGGTCCTTGTGTAACTTTGGCACCCATTAAGATAGAAATTTCTAATATGTTTCAAAATGCTGCTAGAACGCCAAATCGCTCATATCTGACACCTTTTTATTTTTTGGACTTACGGTTACCGAGATAGCGATTAAAAATATTATTAAGAGGTCTTGTGTAACTTTGGCACCCATTAAGATAGAAATTTCTAATATGTTTTCAAAATGCTGCTAGAACGCCAAATCGCTCATATCTGACACCTTTTTATTTTTTGGACTTACGGTTACCGAGATAGCGATTAAAATATTATTAAGAGGTCTTGTGTAACTTTGGCACCCATTAAGATAGAAATTTCTAATATGTTTCAAAATGCTGCAAAGAACGCCAAATCGCTCATATCTGACACCTTTTTATTTTTTGGACTTACGGTTACCGAGATAGCGATTAAAAATATTATTAAGAGGTCTTGTGTAACTTTGGCATCCATTAAGATAGAAATTTCTAATATACTTCAAAATGCTGCTAGAACGCCAAAATCGCTCATATCTGACACATTTTTATTTTTTGGACTTACGGTTACCGAGATAGCGATTAAAAATATTATTAAGAGGTCTTGTGTAACTTTGGCACCCATTAAGATAGAAATTTCTAATATGTTTCAAAATGCTGCTAGAACGCCAAATCGCTCATATCTGACACCTTTTTATTTTTTGGACTTACGGTTACCGAGATAGCGATTAAAAATATTATTAAGAGGTCTTGTGTAACTTTGGGCACACCATTAAGATAGAAATTTCTAATATGTTTCAAAATGCTGCTAAAACGCCAAATCGCTCATATCTGACACCTTTTTATTTTTTTGGACTTACGGTTACCGAGATAGCGATTAAAAATATTATTAAGAGGTCTTGTGTAACTTTGGCACCCATTAAGATAGAAATTTCTAATATGTTTCAAAATGCTGCTAGAACGCCAAATCGCTCATATCTGACACCTTTTTATTTTTTGGACTTACGGTTACCGAGATAGCGATTAAAAATATTATTAAGAGGTCTTGTGTAACTTTGGCACCCATTAAGATAGAAATTTCTAATATGTTTCAAATGCTGCTAGAACGCCAAATCGCTCATATCTGACACCTTTTTATTTTTTGGACTTACGGTTACCGAGATAGCGATTAAAAATATTATTAAGAGGTCTTGTGTAACTTTGGCACCATTAAGATAGAAATATCTAATATGTTCAAAATGCTGCTAGAACGCCAATCGCTCATATCTGACACCTTTTTATTTTTTGGACTTACGGTTACCGAGATAGCGATTAAAAAATATTATTAGAGGTCTTGTGTAACTTTGGCACCCATTAAGATAGAAATTTTCTAATATGTTTCAAAATGCTGCTAGAACGCCAAATCGCGCATATCTGACACCTTTTTATTTTTGGACTTACGGTTACCGAGATAGCGATTAAAAATATTTTTAAGAGGTCTTGTGTAACTTGGCACCCATTAAGATAGAAATTTCTAATATGTTTCAAATGCTGCTAGAACGCCAAATCGCTCATATCTGACACCTTTTTATTTTTTGGACTTACGGTTACCGAGATAAGCGATTAAAAATATTATTAAGAGGTCTTGTGTAACTTTGGCATCCATTAAGATAGAAATTTCTAATATATTTCAAATGCTGCTAGAACGCCAAATCGCTCATATCTGACACATTTTTATTTTTTGGACTTACGGTTACCGAGATAGCGATTAAAAATATTTTAAGAGGTCTTTTGTAACTTTGGCACCCATTAAGATAGAAATTTCTATGTTTCAAAATGCTGCTAGAACGCCAAATCGCTCATATCTGACACCTTTTTATTTTTTGGACTTACGGGTTACCGAGATAGCGATTAAAAATATTATTAAGAGGTCTTGTGTAACTTTGGCAACCATTAAGATAGAAATTTCTAATATGTTTCAAAATGCTGCTAGAACGCCAAATCGCTCATATCTGACACCTTTTTATTTTTTGGACTTACGGTTACCGAGATAGCGATTAAAAATATTATTAAGAGGTCTTGTGTAACTTTGGCACCCATTAAGATAGAAATTTCTATATGTTTCAAAATGCTGCTAGAACGCCAAATCGCTCATATCTGACACCTTTTTATTTTTTGGACTTACGGTTACCGAGATAGCGATTAAAAATATTATTAAGAGGTCTTGTGTAACTTTGGCACCAATTAAGATAGAAATTTCTAATATGTTTCAAAATGCTGCTAGAACGCCAAATCGCTCATATCTGACACCTTTTTATTTTTTGGACATACGGTTACCGAGATAGCGATTAAAAATATTATTAAGAGGTCTTGTGTAACTTGGCATCCATTAAGATAGAAATTTCTAATATATTTCTAAATGCTGCTAGAACGCCAAATTGCTCATATCTGACACCTTTTTATTTTTTGGACTTACGGTTACCGAGATTAGCGATTAAAAATATTATTAAGAGGTCTTGTGTAACTTTGGCACCCATTAAGATAGAAATTTCTAATATGTTTCAAAATGCTGCTAGAACGCCAAATCGCTCATATCTGACACCTTTTTATTTTTTGGACTTACGGTTACCGAGATAGCGATTAAAATATTATTAAGAGGTCTTGTGTAACTTTGGCACCCATTAAGATAGAAATTTCTAATATGTTTTCAAATGCTGCTAGAACGCCAATCGCTCATATCTGACACCTTTTTATTTTTTGACTTACGGTTACCGAGATAGCGATTAAAAATATTATTAAGAGGTCTTGTGTAACTTTGGCACCCATTAAGATAGAAATTTCTAATATGTTTCAAAATGCTGCTAGAATGCCAAATCGCTCATATCTGACACCTTTTTATTTTTTGGACTTACGGTTACCGAGATAGCGATTAAAAATATTATTAAGAGGTCTTGTGTAACTTTGGCACCCATTAAGATAGAATTTTCTAATATGTTTCAAAATGCTGCTAGAACGCCAATCGCTCATATCTGACACCTTTTTATTTTTTGGACTTACGGTTACCGAGAGAGCGATTAAAAATATTATTAAGAGGTCTTGTGTAACTTTGGCACCCATTAAGATAGAAATTTCTAATATGTTTCAAAATGCTGCTAGAACGCCAAATCGCTCATATCTGACACCTTTTTATTTTTGGACTTACGGTTACGGAGATAGCGATTAAAAATATTATGAAGAGGTCTTGTGTAACTTTGGCACCCATTAAGATAGAAATTTCTAATATGTTTCAAAATGCTGCTAGAACGCCAAATCGCTCATATCTGACACCTTTTTATTTTTGGACTTACGGTTACCGAGATAGCGATTAAAAATATTATTAAGAGGTCTTGTGTAACTTTGGCACCCATTAAGATAGAAATTTCTAATATGTTTCAAAATGCTGCTAGAACGCCAAATCGCTCATATCTGACACCTTTTTATTTTTTGGACTTACGGTTACCGAGATAGCCGATTAAAAATATTATTAAGAGGTCTTGTGTAACTTTGGCACCCATTAAGATAGAAATTTCTAATATGTTTCAAAATGCTGCTAGAATGCCAATCGCTCATATCTGACACCTTTTTATTTTTGGACTACGGTTACCGAGATAGCGATTAAAAATATTATTAAGAGGTCTTGTGTACTTTGGCACCCATTAAGATAGAATTTTCTAATATGTTTCAAAATGCTGCTAGAAACGCCAAATCGCTCATATCTGACACCTTTTTATTTTTTGGACTTACGGTTACCGAGATAGCGATTAAAAAATTATAAGAGGTCTTGTGTAAC
Organism: Onthophagus sagittarius; assembly: GCA_036711965.1. Taxonomy (NCBI): domain Eukaryota; kingdom Metazoa; phylum Arthropoda; class Insecta; order Coleoptera; family Scarabaeidae; genus Onthophagus; species Onthophagus sagittarius. The sequence goes on along the minus strand of JASERS010000072.1, from coordinate 23,613 downwards.
TTTGGCACCCATTAAGATAGAAATTTCTAATATGTTTCAAAATGCTGCTAGAACGCCAAATCGCTCATATCTGACACCTTTTTATTTTTTGAACTTACGGTTACGGAGATAGCGATTAAAAATATTATGAAGAGGTCTTGTGTAACTTTGGCACCCATTAAGATAGGAAATTTCTAATATGTTTCAAAATGCTGCTAGAACGCCCAAAATCGCTCATATCTGACACCTTTTTATTTTTTGGACTTACGGTTACCGAGATAGCGATTAAAAATATTATTAAGAGGTCTTGTGTAACTTTGGCACCCATTAAGATAGAAATTTCTAATATGTTTCAAAATGCTGCTAGAACGCCAAATCGCTCATATCTGACACCTTTTTATTTTTTGGACTTACGGTTTACCGAGATAGCGATTAAAAATATTATTAGATGTCTTGTGTAACTTTGGCACCCATTAAGATAGAAATTTCTAATATGTTTCAAAATGCTGCTAGAACGCCAAATCGCTCATATCTGACACCTTTTTATTTTTTGGACTTACGGTTACGGAGATAGCGATTAAAAATATTATGAAGAGGTCTTGTGTAACTTTGGCACCCATTAAGATAGAAATTTCTAATATGTTTCAAAATGCTGCTAGAACGCCAAATCGCTCATATCTGACACCTTTTATTTTTTGGACTTACGGTTACCGAGAGAGCGATTAAAAATATTATTAAGAGGTCTTGTGTAACTTTGGCACCCATTAAGATAGAAATTTCTAATATGTTTCAAAATGCTGCTAGAACGCCAAATCGCTCATATCTGACACCTTTTTATTTTTTGGACTTACGGTTACCGAGATAGCGATTAAAAATATTATTAAGAGGTCTTGTGTAACTTTGGCATCCATTAAGATAGAAATTTCTAATATATTTCAAAATGCTGCTAGAACGCCAAATCGCTCATATCTGACACATTTTTATTTTTGGACTTACGGTTACCGAGATAGCGATTAAAAATATTATTAAGAGGTCTTGTGTAACTTTGGCACCCATTAAGATAGAAATTTCTAATATGTTTCAAATGGTGCTAGAACGCCAAATCGCTCATATCTGACACCTTATTATTTTTTGGACTTACGGTTACCGAGATAGCGATTAAAAATATTATTAAGAGGTCTTGTGTAACTTTGGCACCAATTAAGATAGAAATTTCTAATATGTTCAAATGCTGCTAGAACGCCAAATCGCTCATATCTGACACCTTTTTATTTTTTGGACTTACGGTTACCGAGATAGCGATTAAAAATATTATTAAGAGGTCTTGTGTAACTTTGGCATCCATTAAGATAGAAATTTCTAATATATTTCAAAATGCTGCTAGAACGCCAATCGCTCATATCTGACACCTTTTTATTTTTTGGACTTACGGTTACCGAGATAGCGATTAAAAATATTATTAAGAGGTCTTGTGTAACTTTGGCACCCATTAAGATAGAAATTTCTAATATGTTTCAAAATGCTGCTAGAACGCCAAATCGCTCATATCTGACACCTTTTTATTTTTTGGACTTACGGTTACCGAGATAGCGATTAAAAATATTATTAAGAGGTCTTGTGTAACTTTGGCACCCCATTAAGATAGAAATTTCTAATATGTTTCAAAATGCTGCTAGAAATGCTGCTAGAACGCCAAATCGCTCATATCTGACACCTTTTTATTTTTTGGACTTACGGTTACCGAGATAGCGATTAAAAATATTATTAAGAGGTCTTGTGTAACTTTGGCACCCATTAAGATAGAAATTTCTAATATGTTTCAAAATGCTGCTAGAATGCCAAATCGCTCATATCTGACACCTTTTTATTTTTTGGACTTACGGTTACCGAGATAGCGATTAAAAATATTATTAAGAGGTCTTGTGTAACTTTGGCACCCATTAAGATAGAATTTTTCTAATATGTTTCAAAATGCTGCTAGAACGCCAAATCGCTCATATCTGACACCTTTTTATTTTTTGGACTTACGGTTACCGAGATAGCGATTAAAAATATTATTAAGAGGTCTTGTGTAACTTTGGCATCCATTAAGATAGAAATTTCTAATATGTTTCAAAATGCTGCTAGAACGCCAAATCGCTCATATCTGACACCTTTTTATTTTTTGGACTTACGGTTACCGAGATAGCGATTAAAATATTATTAAGAGGTCTTGTGTAACTTGGCACCCATTAAGATAGAAATTTCTAATATGTTTCAAAATGCTGCTAGAACGCCAAATCGCTCATATCTGACACCTTTTTATTTTTTGGACTTACGGTTACCGAGATAGCGATTAAAAATATTATTAAGAGGTCTTGTGTAACTTTGACACCCATTAAGATAGAAATTTCTAATATGTTTCAAAATGCTGCTAGAACGCCAAATCGCTCATATCTGACACCTTTTTATTTTTTGGACTTACGGTTACCGAGATAGCGATTAAAAATATTATTAAGAGGTCTTGTGTAACTTTGGCACCCATTAAGATAGAAATTTCTAATATGTTTCAAAATGCTGCTAGAACGCCAAATCGCTCATATCTGACACCTTTTTATTTTTTGGACTTACGGTTACCGAGATAGCGATTAAAAATATTATAAGAGGTCTTGTGTAACTTTGGCACCCATTAAGATAGAAATTTCTAATATGTTTCAAAATGCTGCTAGAACGCCAAATCGCTCATATCTGACACCTTTTTATTTTTTGGACTTACGGTTACCGAGATAGCGATTAAAAATATTATTAAGAGGTCTTGTGTAACTTTGGCACCCATTAATCTTAATGGGTTACCGAGATAGCGATTAAAAATATAATTAAGAGGTCTTGTGTAACTTTGGCACCCATTAAGATAGAAATTTCTAATATGTTTCAAAATGCTGCTAGAACGCCAAATCGCTCATATCTGACACCTTTTTATTTTTTGGACTTACGGTTACCGAGATAGCGATTAAAAATATTATTAAGAGGTCTTGTGTAACTTTGGCACCCATTAAGATAGAAATTTCTAATATGTTTCAAAATGCTGCTAGAACGCCAAATCGCTCATATCTGACACCTTTTTATTTTTTGGACTTACGGTTACGGAGATAGCGATTAAAAATATTATTAAGAGGTCTTGTGTAACTTTGGCACCCATTAAGATAGAAATTTCTAATATGTTTCAAAATGCTGCTAGAACGCCAAATCGCTCATATCTGACACCTTTTTATTTTTTGGACTTACGGTTACGGAGATAGCGATTAAAAATATTATTAAGAGGTCTTGTGTAACTTTGGCACCCATTAAGATAGAAATTTCTAATATGTTTCAAAATGCTGCTAGAACGCCAAATCGCTCATATCTGACACCGTTTTATTTTTTGGACTTACCGTTACCGAGATAGCGATTAAAAATACTATTAAGAGGTCTTGTGTAACTTTGGCACCCATTAAGATAGAAATTTCTAATATGTTTCAAAATGCTGCTAGAACGCCAAATCGCTCATATCACACCGTTTTATTTTTTGGACTTACTGTTACCGAGATAGCGATTAAAAATATTATTAAGAGGTCTTGTGTAACTTTGGCACCCATTAAGATAGAAATTTCTAATGTGTTTCAAAATGCTGCTAGAACGCCAAATCGCTCATATCTGACACCTTTTTATTTTTTGGACTTACGGTTACCGAGATAGCGATTAAAAATATTATTAAGAGGTCTTGTGTAACTTTGGCACCCATTAAGATAGAAATTTCTAATATGTTTCAAAATGCTGCTAGAACGCCAAATCGCTCATATCTGACACCTTTTTATTTTTTGGACTTACGGTTACCGAGATAGCGATTAAAAATATTATTAAGAGGTCTTGTGTAACTTTGGCACCCATTAAGATAGAAATTTCTAATATGTTTCAAAATGCTGCTAGAACGCCAAATCGCTCATATCTGACACCGTTTTATTTTTTGGACTTACGGTTACCGAGATAGCGATTAAAAATACTATTAAGAGGTCTTGTGTAACTTTGGCACCCATTAAGATAGAAATTTCTAATATGTTTCAAAATGCTGCTAGAACGCCAAATCGCTCATATCTGACACCGTTTTATTTTTTGGACTTACTGTTACCGAGATAGCGATTAAAAATATTATTAAGAGGTCTTGTGTAACTTTGGCACCCATTAAGATAGAAATTTCTAATGTGTTTCAAAATGCTGCTAGAACGCCAAATCGCTCATATCTGACACCTTTTTATTTTTTGGACTTACGGTTACCGAGATAGCGATTAAAAATATTATTAAGAGGTCTTGTGTAACTTTGGCACCCATTAAGATAGAAATTTCTAATATGTTTCAAAATGCTGCTAGAACGCCAAATCGCTCATATCTGACACCTTTTTATTTTTTGGACTTACGGTTACCGAGATAGCGATTAAAAATATTATTAAGAGGTCTTGTGTAACTTTGGCACCCATTAAGATAGAAATTTCTAATATGTTTCAAAATGCTGCTAGAACGCCAAATCGCTCATATCTGACACCTTTTTATTTTTTGGACTTACGGTTACCGAGATAGCGATTAAAAATATTATTAAGAGGTCTTGTGTAACTTTGGCACCCATTAATCTTAATGGGTTACCGAGATAGCGATTAAAAATATAATTAAGAGGTCTTGTGTAACTTTGGCACCCATTAAGATAGAAATTTCTAATATGTTTCAAAATGCTGCTAGAACGCCAAATCGCTCATATCTGACACCTTTTTATTTTTTGGACTTACGGTTACCGAGATAGCGATTAAAAATATTATTAAGAGGTCTTGTGTAACTTTGGCACCCATTAAGATAGAAATTTCTAATATGTTTCAAAATGCTGCTAGAACGCCAAATCGCTCATATCTGACACCTTTTTATTTTTGGACTTACGGTTACGGAGATAGCGATTAAAAATATTATTAAGAGGTCTTGTGTAACTTTGGCATCCATTAAGATAGAAATTTCTAATATGTTTCAAAATGCTGCTAGAACGCCAAATCGCTCATATCTGACACCTTTTTATTTTTTGGACTTACGGTTACCGAGATAGCGATTAAAAATATTATTAAGAGGTCTTGTGTAACTTTGGCACCCATTAAGATAGAAATTTCTAATATGTTTCAAAATGCTGCTAGAACGGCAAATCGCTCATATCTGACACCTTTTTATTTTTTGGACTTACGGTTACCGAGATAGCGATTAAAAATATTATTAAGAGGTCTTGTGTAACTTTGACACCCATTAAGATAGAAATTTCTAATATGTTTCAAAATGCTGCTAGAACGCCAAATCGCTCATATCTGACACCTTTTTATTTTTTGGACTTACGGTTACCGAGATAGCGATTAAAAATATTATTAAGAGGTCTTGTGTAACTTTGGCACCCATTAAGATAGAAATTTCTAATATGTTTCAAAATGCTGCTAGAACGCCAAATCGCTCATATCTGACACCTTTTTATTTTTTGGACTTACGGTTACCGAGATAGCGATTAAAAATATTATTAAGAGGTCTTGTGTAACTTTGGCACCCATTAAGATAGAAATTTCTAATATGTTTCAAAATGCTGCTAGAACGCCAAATCGCTCATATCTGACACCTTTTTATTTTTTGGACTTACGGTTACCGAGATAGCGATTAAAAATATTATTAAGAGGTCTTGTGTAACTTTGGCACCCATTAAGATAGAAATTTCTAATATGTTTCAAAATGCTGCTAGAACGCCAAATCGCTCATATCTGACACCTTTTTATTTTTTGGACTTACGGTTACCGAGATAGCGATTAAAAATATTATTAAGAGGTCTTGTGTAACTTTGGCACCCATTAATCTTAATGGGTTACCGAGATAGCGATTAAAAATATTATTAAGAGGTCTTGTGTAACTTTGGCACCCATTAAGATAGAAATTTCTAATATGTTTCAAAATGCTGCTAGAACGCCAAATCGCTCATATCTGACACCTTTTTATTTTTTGGACTTACGGTTACCGAGATAGCGATTAAAAATATTATTAAGAGGTCTTGTGTAACTTTGGCACCCATTAAGATAGAAATTTCTAATATGTTTCAAAATGCTGCTAGAACGCCAAATCGCTCATATCTGACACCTTTTTATTTTTTGGACTTACGGTTACGGAGATAGCGATTAAAAATATTATTAAGAGGTCTTGTGTAACTTTGGCACCCATTAAGATAGAAATTTCTAATATGTTTCAAAATGCTGCTAGAACGCCAAATCGCTCATATCTGACACCTTTTTATTTTTTGGACTTACGGTTACCGAGATAGCGATTAAAAATATTATTAAGAGGTCTTGTGTAACTTTGGCACCCATTAAGATAGAAATTTCTAATATGTTTCAAAATGCTGCTAGAACGCCAAATCGCTCATATCTGACACCTTTTTATTTTTTGGACTTACGGTTACCGAGATAGCGATTAAAAATATTATTAAGAGGTCTTGTGTAACTTTGGCACCCATTAATCTTAATGGGTTACCGAGATAGCGATTAAAAATATAATTAAGAGGTCTTGTGTAACTTTGGCACCCATTAAGATAGAAATTTCTAATATGTTTCAAAATGCTGCTAGAACGCCAAATCGCTCATATCTGACACCTTTTTATTTTTTGGACTTACGGTTACCGAGATAGCGATTAAAAATATTATTAAGAGGTCTTGTGTAACTTTGGCACCCATTAAGATAGAAATTTCTAATATGTTTCAAAATGCTGCTAGAACGCCAAATCGCTCATATCTGACACCTTTTTATTTTTTGGACTTACGGTTACGGAGATAGCGATTAAAAATATTATTAAGAGGTCTTGTGTAACTTTGGCATCCATTAAGATAGAAATTTCTAATATGTTTCAAAATGCTGCTAGAACGCCAAATCGCTCATATCTGACACCTTTTTATTTTTTGGACTTACGGTTACCGAGATAGCGATTAAAAATATTATTAAGAGGTCTTGTGTAACTTTGGCACCCATTAAGATAGAAATTTCTAATATGTTTCAAAATGCTGCTAGAACGCAAATCGCTCATATCTGACACCTTTTTATTTTTTGGACTTACGGTTACCGAGATAGCGATTAAAAATATTATTAAGAGGTCTTGTGTAACTTTGACACCCATTAAGATAGAAATTTCTAATATGTTTCAAAATGCTGCTAGAACGCCAAATCGCTCATATCTGACACCTTTTTATTTTTTGGACTTACGGTTACCGAGATAGCGATTAAAAATATTATTAAGAGGTCTTGTGTAACTTTGGCACCCATTAAGATAGAAATTTCTAATATGTTTCAAAATGCTGCTAGAACGCCAAATCGCTCATATCTGACACCTTTTTATTTTTTGGACTTACGGTTACCGAGATAGCGATTAAAAATATTATTAAGAGGTCTTGTGTAACTTTGGCACCCATTAAGATAGAAATTTCTAATATGTTTCAAAATGCTGCTAGAACGCCAAATCGCTCATATCTGACACCTTTTTATTTTTTGGACTTACGGTTACCGAGATAGCGATTAAAAATATTATTAAGAGGTCTTGTGTAACTTTGGCACCCATTAAGATAGAAATTTCTAATATGTTTCAAAATGCTGCTAGAACGCCAAATCGCTCATATCTGACACCTTTTTATTTTTTGGACTTACGGTTACCGAGATAGCGATTAAAAATATTATTAAGAGGTCTTGTGTAACTTTGGCACCCATTAATCTTAATGGGTTACCGAGATAGCGATTAAAAATATTATTAAGAGGTCTTGTGTAACTTTGGCACCCATTAAGATAGAAATTTCTAATATGTTTCAAAATGCTGCTAGAACGCCAAATCGCTCATATCTGACACCTTTTTATTTTTTGGACTTACGGTTACCGAGATAGCGATTAAAAATATTATTAAGAGGTCTTGTGTAACTTTGGCACCCATTAAGATAGAAATTTCTAATATGTTTCAAAATGCTGCTAGAACGCCAAATCGCTCATATCTGACACCTTTTTATTTTTTGGACTTACGGTTACGGAGATAGCGATTAAAAATATTATTAAGAGGTCTTGTGTAACTTTGGCACCCATTAAGATAGAAATTTCTAATATGTTTCAAAATGCTGCTAGAACGCCAAATCGCTCATATCTGACACCTTTTTATTTTTTGGACTTACGGTTACGGAGATAGCGATTAAAAATATTATTAAGAGGTCTTGTGTAACTTTGGCACCCATTAAGATAGAAATTTCTAATATGTTTCAAAATGCTGCTAGAACGCCAAATCGCTCATATCTGACACCGTTTTATTTTTTGGACTTACGGTTACCGAGATAGCGATTAAAAATACTATTAAGAGGTCTTGTGTAACTTTGGCACCCATTAAGATAGAAATTTCTAATATGTTTCAAAATGCTGCTAGAACGCCAAATCGCTCATATCTGACACCTTTTTATTTTTTGGACTTACGGTTACGGAGATAGCGATTAAAAATATTATTAAGAGGTCTTGTGTAACTTTGGCACCCATTAAGATAGAAATTTCTAATATGTTTCAAAATGCTGCTAGAACGCCAAATCGCTCATATCTGACACCTTTTTATTTTTTGGACTTACGGTTACCGAGATAGCGATTAAAAATATTATTAAGAGGTCTTGTGTAACTTTTGGCACCCATTAAGATAGAAATTTCTAATATGTTTCAAAATGCTGCTAGAACGCCAAATCGCTCATATCTGACACCTTTTTATTTTTTGGACTTACGGTTACCGAGATAGCGATTAAAAATATTATTAAGAGGTCTTGTGTAACTTTGGCACCCATTAAGATAGAAATTTCTAATATGTTTCAAAATGCTGCTAGAACGCCAAATCGCTCATATCTGACACCTTTTTATTTTTTGGACTTACGGTTACCGAGATAGCGATTAAAAATATTATTAAGAGGTCTTGTGTAACTTTGGCACCCATCAAGATAGAAATTTCTAATATGTTTCAAAATGCTGCTAGAACGCCAAATCGCTCATATCTGACACCTTTTTATTTTTTGGACTTACGGTTACCGAGATAGCGATTAAAAATATTATTAAGAGGTCTTGTGTAACTTTGGCACCCATTAAGATAGAAATTTCTAATATGTTTCAAAATGCTGCTAGAACGCCAAATCGCTCATATCTGACACCTTTTTATTTTTTGGACTTACGGTTACCGAGATAGCGATTAAAAATATTATTAAGAGGTCTTGTGTAACTTTGGCACCCATTAAGATAGAAATTTCTAATATGTTTCAAAATGCTGCTAGAACGCCAAATCGCTCATATCTGACACCTTTTTATTTTTTGGACTTACGGTTACCGAGATAGCGATTAAAAATATTATTAAGAGGTCTTGTGTAACTTTGGCACCCATTAAGATAGAAATTTCTAATATGTTTCAAAATGCTGCTAGAACGCCAAATCGCTCATATCTGACACCTTTTTATTTTTTGGACTTACGGTTACCGAGATAGCGATTAAAAATATTATTAAGAGGTCTTGTGTAACTTTGGCACCCATTAAGATAGAAATTTCTAATATGTTTCAAAATGCTGCTAGAACGCCAAATCGCTCATATCTGACACCTTTTTATTTTTTGGACTTACGGTTACCGAGATAGCGATTAAAAATATTATTAAGAGGTCTTGTGTAACTTTGGCACCCATTAAGATAGAAATTTCTAATATGTTTCAAAATGCTGCTAGAACGCCAAATCGCTCATATCTGACACCTTTTATTGTTTGGACTTACGGTTACCGAGATAGCGATTAAAAATATTATTAAGAGGTCTTGTGTAACTTTGGCACCCATTAAGATAGAAATTTCTAATATGTTTCAAATGCTGCTAGAACGCCAAATCGCTCATATCTGACACCGTTTTATTTTTTGGACTTACGGTTACCGAGATAGCGATTAAAAATATTATTAAGAGGTCTTGTGTAACTTTGGCACCCATTAAGATAGAAATTTCTAATATGTTTCAAAATGCTGCTAGAACGCCAAATCGCTCATATCTGACACCTTTTTATTTTTTGGACTTACGGTTACCGAGATAGCGATTAAAAATATTATTAAGAGGTCTTGTGTAACTTTGGCACCCATTAAGATAGAAATTTCTAATATGTTTCAAAATGCTGCTAGAACGCCAAATCGCTCATATCTGACACCTTTTTATTTTTTGGACTTACGGTTACCGAGATAGCGATTAAAAATATTATTAAGAGGTCTTGTGTAACTTTGGCACCCATTAAGATAGAAATTTCTAATATGTTTCAAAATGCTGCTAGAACGCCAAATCGCTCATATCTGACACCTTTTTATTTTTTGGACTTACGGTTACCGAGATAGCGATTAAAAATATTATTAAGAGGTCTTGTGTAACGTTTGGCACCCATTAAGATAGAAATTTCTAATATGTTTCAAAATGCTGCTAGAGCGCCAAATCGCTCATATCTGACACCTTTTTATTTTTTGGACTTACGGTTACCGAGATAGCGATTAAAAATATTATTAAGAGGTCTTGTGTAACTTTGGCACCCATTAAGATAGAAATTTCTAATATGTTTCAAAATGCTGCTAGAACGCCAAATCGCTCATATCTGACACCTTTTTATTTTTTGGACTTACGGTTACCGGAGATAGCGATTAAAAATATTATTAAGAGGTCTTGTGTAACTTTGGCACCCATTAAGATAGAAATTTCTAATATGTTTCAAAATGCTGCTAGAACGCCAAATCGCTCATATCTGACACCTTTTTATTTTTTGGACTTACGGTTACCGAGATAGCGATTAAAAATATTATTAAGAGGTCTTGTGTAACTTTGGCACCCATTAAGATAGAAATTTCTAATATGTTTCAAAATGCTGCTAGAACGCCAAATCGCTCATATCTGACACCTTTTCATTGTTTGGACTTACGGTTACCGAGATAGCGATTAAAAATATTATTAAGAGGTCTTGTGTAACTTTGGCACCCATTAAGATAGAAATTTCTAATATGTTTCAAAATGCTGCTAGAACGCCAAATCGCTCATATCTGACACCGTTTTATTTTTTGGACTTACGGTTACCGAGATAGCGATTAAAAATATTATTAAGAGGTCTTGTGTAACTTTGGCACCCATTAAGATAGAAATTTCTAATATGTTTCAAAATGCTGCTAGAACGCCAAATCGCTCATATCTGACACCTTTTTATTTTTTGGACTTACGGTTACCGAGATAGCGATTAAAAATATTATTAAGAGGTCTTGTGTAACTTTGGCACCCATTAAGATAGAAATTTCTAATATGTTTCAAAATGCTGCTAGAACGCCAAATCGCTCATATCTGACACCTTTTTATTTTTTGGACTTACGGTTACCGAGATAGCGATTAAAAATATTATTAAGAGGTCTTGTGTAACTTTGGCACCCATTAAGATAGAAATTTCTAATATGTTTCAAAATGCTGCTAGAACGCCAAATCGCTCATATCTGACACCTTTTTATTTTTTGGACTTACGGTTACCGAGATAGCGATTAAAAATATTATTAAGAGGTCTTGTGTAAGTTTGGCACCCATTAAGATAGAAATTTCTAATATGTTTCAAAATGCTGCTAGAGCGCCAAATCGCTCATATCTGACACCTTTTTATTTTTTGGACTTACGGTTACCGAGATAGCGATTAAAAATATTATTAAGAGGTCTTGTGTAACTTTGGCACCCATTAAGATAGAAATTTCTAATATGTTTCAAAATGCTGCTAGAACGCCAAATCGCTCATATCTGACACCTTTTTATTTTTTGGACTTACGGTTACCGAGATAGCGATTAAAAATATTATTAAGAGGTCTTGTGTAACTTTGGCACCCATTAAGATAGAAATTTCTAATATGTTTCAAAATGCTGCTAGAACGCCAAATCGCTCATATCTGACACCTTTTTATTTTTTGGACTTACGGTTACCGAGATAGCGATTAAAAATATTATTAAGAGGTCTTGTGTAACTTTGGCACCCATTAAGATAGAAATTTCTAATATGTTTCAAAATGCTGCTAGAACGCCAAATCGCTCATATCTGACACCTTTTTATTTTTTGGACTTACGGTTACGGAGATAGCGATTAAAAATATTATTAAGAGGTCTTGTGTAACTTTGGCACCCATTAAGATAGAAATTTCTAATATGTTTCAAAATGCTGCTAGAACGCCAAATCGCTCATATCTGACACCTTTTTATTTTTTGGACTTACGGTTACCGAGATAGCGATTAAAAATATTATTAAGAGGTCTTGTGTAATTGGCACCCATTAAGATAGAAATTTCTAATATGTTTCAAAATGCTGCTAGAACGCCAAATCGCTCATATCTGACACCTTTTTATTTTTTGGACTTACGGTTACGGAGATAGCGATTAAAAATATTATTAAGAGGTCTTGTGTAACTTTGGCACCCATTAAGATAGAAATTTCTAATATGTTTCAAAATGCTGCTAGAACGTCAAATCGCTCATATCTGACACATTTTTATTTTTTGGACTTACGGTTACCGAGATAGCGATTAAAAATATTATTAAGAGGTCTTGTGTAACTTTGGCACCCATTAAGATAGAAATTTCTAATATGTTTCAAAATGCTGCTAGAACGCCAAATCGCTCATATCTGACACCTTTTTATTTTTTGGACTTACGGTTACCGAGATAGCGATTAAAAATATTATTAAGAGGTCTTGTGTAACTTTGGCACCCATTAAGATAGAAATTTCTAATATGTTTCAAAATGCTGCTAGAACGCCAAATCGCTCATATCTGACACCTTTTTATTTTTTGGACTTACGGTTACCGAGATAGCGATTAAAAATATTATTAAGAGGTCTTGTGTAACTTTGGCACCCATTAAGATAGAAATTTCTAATATGTTTCAAATGCTGCTAGAACGCCAAATCGCTCATATCTGACACCTTTTTATTTTTTGGACTTACGGTTACCGAGATAGCGATTAAAAATATTATTAAGAGGTCTTGTGTAATTGGCACCCATTAAGATAGAAATTTCTAATATGTTTCAAAATGCTGCTAGAACGCCAAATCGCTCATATCTGACACCTTTTTATTTTTTGGACTTACGGTTACGGAGATAGCGATTAAAAATATTATTAAGAGGTCTTGTGTAACTTTGGCACCCATTAAGATAGAAATTTCTAATATGTTTCAAAATGCTGCTAGAACGCCAAATCGCTCATATCTGACACCTTTTTATTTTTTGGACTTACGGTTACCGAGATAGCGATTAAAAATATTATTAAGAGGTCTTGTGTAATTGGCACCCATTAAGATAGAAATTTCTAATATGTTTCAAAATGCTGCTAGAACGCCAAATCGCTCATATCTGACACCTTTTTATTTTTTGGACTTACGGTTACCGAGATAGCGATTAAAAATATTATTAAGAGGTCTTGTGTAACTTTGGCACCCATTAAGATAGAAATTTCTAATATGTTTCAAAATGCTGCTAGAACGCCAAATCGCTCATATCTGACACCTTTTTATTTTTGGACTTACGGTTACCGAGATAGCGATTAAAAATATTATTAAGAGGTCATGTGTAACTTTGGCATCCATTAAGATAGAAATTTCTAATATGTTTCAAAATGCTGCTAGAACGCCAAATCGCTCATATCTGACACCTTTTTATTTTTTGGACTTACGGTTACCGAGATAGCGATTAAAAATATTATTAAGAGGTCTTGTGTAATTGGCACCCATTAAGATAGAAATTTCTAATATGTTTCAAAATGCTGCTAGAACGCCAAATCGCTCATATCTGACACCTTTTTATTTTTTGGACTTACGGTTACCGAGATAGCGATTAAAAATATTATTAAGAGGTCTTGTGTAACTTTGACACCCATTAAGATAGAAATTTCTAATATGTTTCAAAATGCTGCTAGAACGCCAAATCGCTCATATCTGACACCTTTTTATTTTTTGGACTTACGGTTACCGAGATAGCGATTAAAAATATTATTAAGAGGTCTTGTGTAACTTTGGCACCCATTAAGATAGAAATTTCTAATATGTTTCAAAATGCTGCTAGAACGCCAAATCGCTCATATCTGACACCTTTTTATTTTTTGGACTTACGGTTACCGAGATAGCGATTAAAAATATTATTAAGAGGTCTTGTGTAACTTTGGCACCCATTAAGATAGAAATTTCTAATATGTTTCAAAATGCTGCTAGAACGCCAAATCGCTCATATCTGACACCTTTTTATTTTTTGGACTTACGGTTACCGAGATAGCGATTAAAAATATTATTAAGAGGTCTTGTGTAACTTTGGCACCCATTAATCTTAATGGGTTACCGAGATAGCGATTAAAAATATAATTAAGAGGTCTTGTGTAACTTTGGCACCCATTAAGATAGAAATTTCTAATATGTTTCAAAATGCTGCTAGAACGCCAAATCGCTCATATCTGACACCTTTTTATTTTTTGGACTTACGGTTACCGAGATAGCGATTAAAAATATTATTAAGAGGTCTTGTGTAACTTTGGCACCCATTAAGATAGAAATTTCTAATATGTTTCAAAATGCTGCTAGAACGCCAAATCGCTCATATCTGACACCTTTTTATTTTTTGGACTTACGGTTACGGAGATAGCGATTAAAAATATTATTAAGAGGTCTTGTGTAACTTTGGCACCCATTAAGATAGAAATTTCTAATATGTTTCAAAATGCTGCTAGAACGCCAAATCGCTCATATCTGACACCTTTTTATTTTTTGGACTTACGGTTACGGAGATAGCGATTAAAAATATTATTAAGAGGTCTTGTGTAACTTTGGCACCCATTAAGATAGAAATTTCTAATATGTTTCAAAATGCTGCTAGAACGCCAAATCGCTCATATCTGACACCGTTTTATTTTTTGGACTTACGGTTACCGAGATAGCGATTAAAAATACTATTAAGAGGTCTTGTGTAACTTTGGCACCCATTAAGATAGAAATTTCTAATATGTTTCAAAATGCTGCTAGAACGCCAAATCGCTCATATCACACCGTTTTATTTTTTGGACTTACTGTTACCGAGATAGCGATTAAAAATATTATTAAGAGGTCTTGTGTAACTTTGGCACCCATTAAGATAGAAATTTCTAATGTGTTTCAAAATGCTGCTAGAACGCCAAATCGCTCATATCTGACACCTTTTTATTTTTTGGACTTACGGTTACCGAGATAGCGATTAAAAATATTATTAAGAGGTCTTGTGTAACTTTGGCACCCATTAAGATAGAAATTTCTAATATGTTTCAAAATGCTGCTAGAACGCCAAATCGCTCATATCTGACACCTTTTTATTTTTTGGACTTACGGTTACCGAGACAGCGATTAAAAATATTATTAAGAGGTCTTGTGTAACTTTGGCACCCATTAAGATAGAAATTTCTAATATGTTTCAAAATGCTGCTAGAACGCCAAATCGCTCATATCTGACACCTTTTTATTTTTTGGACTTACGGTTACGGAGATAGCGATTAAAAATATTATTAAGAGGTCTTGTGTAACTTTGGCACCCATTAAGATAGAAATTTCTAATATGTTTCAAAATGCTGCTAGAACGTCAAATCGCTCATATCTGTCACATTTTTATTTTTTGGACTTACGGTTACCGAGATAGCGATTAAAAATATTATTAAGAGGTCTTGTGTAACTTTGGCACCCATTAAGATAGAAATTTCTAATATGTTTCAAAATGCTGCTAGAACGCCAAATCGCTCATATCTGACACCTTTTTATTTTTTGGACTTACGGTTACCGAGATAGCGATTAAAAATATTATTAAGAGGTCTTGTGTAACTTTGGCACCCATTAAGATAGAAATTTCTAATATGTTTCAAAATGCTGCTAGAACGCCAAATCGCTCATATCTGACACCTTTTTATTTTTTGGACTTACGGTTACCGAGATAGCGATTAAAAATATTATTAAGAGGTCTTGTGTAACTTTGGCACCCATTAAGATAGAAATTTCTAATATGTTTCAAAATGCTGCTAGAACGCCAAATCGCTCATATCTGACACCTTTTTATTTTTTGGACTTACCGTTACGGAGATAGCGATTAAAAATATTATTAAGAGGTCTTGTGTAACTTTGGCACCCATTAAGATAGAAATTTCTAATATGTTTCAAAATGCTGCTAGAACGCCAAATCGCTCATATCTGACACCTTTTTATTTTTTGGACTTACGGTTACCGAGATAGCGATTAAAAATATTATTAAGAGGTCTTGTGTAACTTTGGCACCCATTAAGATAGAAATTTCTAATATGTTTCAAAATGCTGCTAGAACGCCAAATCGCTCATATCTGACACCTTTTTATTTTTTGGACTTACGGTTACCGAGATAGCGATTAAAAATATTATTAAGAGGTCTTGTGTAACTTTGGCACCCATTAAGATAGAAATTTCTAATATGTTTCAAAATGCTGCTAGAACGCCAAATCGCTCATATCTGACACCTTTTTATTTTTTGGACTTACGGTTACCGTGATAGCGATTAAAAATATTATTAAGAGGTCTTGTGTAACTTTGGCACCCATTAAGATAGAAATTTCTAATATGCTTCAAAATGCTGCTAGAACGCCAAATGGCTCATATCTGACACCTTTTTATTTTTTGGACTTACGGTTACCGAGATAGCGATTAAAAATATTATTAAGAGGTCTTGTGTAACTTTGGCACCCATTAAGATAGAAATTTCTAATATGTTTCAAAATGCTGCTAGAACGCCAAATCGCTCATATCTGACACCTTTTTATTTTTTGGACTTACGGTTACCGAGATGGCGATTAAAAATATTATTAAGAGGTCTTGTGTAACTTTGGCACCCATTAAGATAGAAATTTCTAATATGTTTCAAAATGCTGCTAGAACGCCAAATCGCTCATATCTGACACCTTTTTATTTTTTGGACTTACCGTTACGGAGATAGCGATTAAAAATATTATTAAGAGGTCTTGTGTAACTTTGGCACCCATTAAGATAGAAATTTCTAATATGTTTCAAAATGCTGCTAGAACGCCAAATCGCTCATATCTGACACCTTTTTATTTTTTGGACTTACGGTTACCGAGATAGCGATTAAAAATATTATTAAGAGGTCTTGTGTAACTTTGGCACCCATTAAGATAGAAATTTCTAATATGTTTCAAAATGCTGCTAGAACGCCAAATCGCTCATATCTGACACCTTTTTATTTTTTGGACTTACGGTTACCGAGATAGCGATTAAAAATATTATTAAGAGGTCTTGTGTAACTTTGGCACCCATTAAGATAGAAATTTCTAATATGTTTCAAAATGCTGCTAGAACGCCAAATCGCTCATATCTGACACCTTTTTATTTTTTGGACTTACGGTTACCGAGATAGCGATTAAAAATATTATTAAGAGGTCTTGTGTAAGTTTGGCACCCATTAAGATAGAAATTTCTAATATGTTTCAAAATGCTGCTAGAGCGCCAAATCGCTCATATCTGACACCTTTTTATTTTTTGGACTTACGGTTACCGAGATAGCGATTAAAAATATTATTAAGAGGTCTTGTGTAACTTTGGCACCCATTAAGATAGAAATTTCTAATATGTTTCAAAATGCTGCTAGAACGCCAAATCGCTCATATCACACCGTTTTATTTTTTGGACTTACTGTTACCGAGATAGCGATTAAAAATATTATTAAGAGGTCTTGTGTAACTTTGGCACCCATTAAGATAGAAATTTCTAATGTGTTTCAAAATGCTGCTAGAACGCCAAATCGCTCATATCTGACACCTTTTTATTTTTTGGACTTACGGTTACCGAGATAGCGATTAAAAATATTATTAAGAGGTCTTGTGTAACTTTGGCACCCATTAAGATAGAAATTTCTAATATGTTTCAAAATGCTGCTAGAACGCCAAATCGCTCATATCTGACACCTTTTTATTTTTTGGACTTACGGTTACCGAGATAGCGATTAAAAATATTATTAAGAGGTCTTGTGTAACTTTGGCACCCATTAAGATAGAAATTTCTAATATGTTTCAAAATGCTGCTAGAACGCCAAATCGCTCATATCTGACACCTTTTTATTTTTTGGACTTACGGTTACGGAGATAGCGATTAAAAATATTATTAAGAGGTCTTGTGTAACTTTGGCACCCATTAAGATAGAAATTTCTAATATGTTTCAAAATGCTGCTAGAACGCCAAATCGCTCATATCTGACACCTTTTTATTTTTTGGACTTACGGTTACGGAGATAGCGATTAAAAATATTATTAAGAGGTCTTGTGTAACTTTGGCACCCATTAAGATAGAAATTTCTAATATGTTTCAAAATGCTGCTAGAACGCCAAATCGCTCATATCTGACACCGTTTTATTTTTTGGACTTACGGTTACCGAGATAGCGATTAAAAATACTATTAAGAGGTCTTGTGTAACTTTGGCACCCATTAAGATAGAAATTTCTAATATGTTTCAAAATGCTGCTAGAACGCCAAATCGCTCATATCACACCGTTTTATTTTTTGGACTTACTGTTACCGAGATAGCGATTAAAAATATTATTAAGAGGTCTTGTGTAACTTTGGCACCCATTAAGATAGAAATTTCTAATGTGTTTCAAAATGCTGCTAGAACGCCAAATCGCTCATATCTGACACCTTTTTATTTTTTGGACTTACGGTTACCGAGATAGCGATTAAAAATATTATTAAGAGGTCTTGTGTAACTTTGGCACCCATTAAGATAGAAATTTCTAATATGTTTCAAAATGCTGCTAGAACGCCAAATCGCTCATATCTGACACCTTTTTATTTTTTGGACTTACGGTTACCGAGATAGCGATTAAAAATATTATTAAGAGGTCTTGTGTAACTTTGGCACCCATTAAGATAGAAATTTCTAATATGTTTCAAAATGCTGCTAGAACGCCAAATCGCTCATATCTGACACCTTTTTATTTTTTGGACTTACGGTTACGGAGATAGCGATTAAAAATATTATTAAGAGGTCTTGTGTAACTTTGGCACCCATTAAGATAGAAATTTCTAATATGTTTCAAAATGCTGCTAGAACGTCAAATCGCTCATATCTGTCACATTTTTATTTTTTGGACTTACGGTTACCGAGATAGCGATTAAAAATATTATTAAGAGGTCTTGTGTAACTTTGGCACCCATTAAGATAGAAATTTCTAATATGTTTCAAAATGCTGCTAGAACGCCAAATCGCTCATATCTGACACCTTTTTATTTTTTGGACTTACGGTTACCGAGATAGCGATTAAAAATATTATTAAGAGGTCTTGTGTAACTTTGGCACCCATTAAGATAGAAATTTCTAATATGTTTCAAAATGCTGCTAGAACGCCAAATCGCTCATATCTGACACCTTTTTATTTTTTGGACTTACGGTTACCGAGATAGCGATTAAAAATATTATTAAGAGGTCTTGTGTAACTTTGGCACCCATTAAGATAGAAATTTCTAATATGTTTCAAAATGCTGCTAGAACGCCAAATCGCTCATATCTGACACCTTTTATTTTTTGGACTTACCGTTACGGAGATAGCGATTAAAAATATTATTAAGAGGTCTTGTGTAACTTTGGCACCCATTAAGATAGAAATTTCTAATATGTTTCAAAATGCTGCTAGAACGCCAAATCGCTCATATCTGACACCTTTTTATTTTTTGGACTTACGGTTACCGAGATAGCGATTAAAAATATTATTAAGAGGTCTTGTGTAACTTTGGCACCCATTAAGATAGAAATTTCTAATATGTTTCAAAATGCTGCTAGAACGCCAAATCGCTCATATCTGACACCTTTTTATTTTTTGGACTTACGGTTACCGAGATAGCGATTAAAAATATTATTAAGAGGTCTTGTGTAACTTTGGCACCCATTAAGATAGAAATTTCTAATATGTTTCAAAATGCTGCTAGAACGCCAAATCGCTCATATCTGACACCTTTTTATTTTTTGGACTTACGGTTACCGTGATAGCGATTAAAAATATTATTAAGAGGTCTTGTGTAACTTTGGCACCCATTAAGATAGAAATTTCTAATATGCTTCAAAATGCTGCTAGAACGCCAAATGGCTCATATCTGACACCTTTTTATTTTTTGGACTTACGGTTACCGAGATAGCGATTAAAAATATTATTAAGAGGTCTTGTGTAACTTTGGCACCCATTAAGATAGAAATTTCTAATATGTTTCAAAATGCTGCTAGAACGCCAAATCGCTCATATCTGACACCTTTTTATTTTTTGGACTTACGGTTACCGAGATGGCGATTAAAAATATTATTAAGAGGTCTTGTGTAACTTTGGCACCCATTAAGATAGAAATTTCTAATATGTTTCAAAATGCTGCTAGAACGCCAAATCGCTCATATCTGACACCTTTTTATTTTTTGGACTTACCGTTACGGAGATAGCGATTAAAAATATTATTAAGAGGTCTTGTGTAACTTTGGCACCCATTAAGATAGAAATTTCTAATATGTTTCAAAATGCTGCTAGAACGCCAAATCGCTCATATCTGACACCTTTTTATTTTTTGGACTTACGGTTACCGAGATAGCGATTAAAAATATTATTAAGAGGTCTTGTGTAACTTTGGCACCCATTAAGATAGAAATTTCTAATATGTTTCAAAATGCTGCTAGAACGCCAAATCGCTCATATCTGACACCTTTTTATTTTTTGGACTTACGGTTACCGAGATAGCGATTAAAAATATTATTAAGAGGTCTTGTGTAACTTTGGCACCCATTAAGATAGAAATTTCTAATATGTTTCAAAATGCTGCTAGAACGCCAAATCGCTCATATCTGACACCTTTTTATTTTTTGGACTTACGGTTACCGAGATAGCGATTAAAAATATTATTAAGAGGTCTTGTGTAACTTTGGCACCCATTAAGATAGAAATTTCTAATATGTTTCAAAATGCTGCTAGAACGCCAAATCGCTCATATCTGACACCTTTTTATTTTTTGGACTTACCGTTACGGAGATAGCGATTAAAAATATTATTAAGAGGTCTTGTGTAACTTTGGCACCCATTAAGATAGAAATTTCTAATATGTTTCAAAATGCTGCTAGAACGCCAAATCGCTCATATCTGACACCTTTTTATTTTTTGGACTTACGGTTACCGAGATAGCGATTAAAAATATTATTAAGAGGTCTTGTGTAACTTTGGCACCCATTAAGATAGAAATTTCTAATATGTTTCAAAATGCTGCTAGAACGCCAAATCGCTCATATCTGACACCTTTTTATTTTTTGGACTTACGGTTACCGAGATAGCGATTAAAAATATTATTAAGAGGTCTTGTGTAACTTTGGCACCCATTAAGATAGAAATTTCTAATATGTTTCAAAATGCTGCTAGAACGCCAAATCGCTCATATCTGACACCTTTTTATTTTTTGGACTTACGGTTACCGTGATAGCGATTAAAAATATTATTAAGAGGTCTTGTGTAACTTTGGCACCCATTAAGATAGAAATTTCTAATATGCTTCAAAATGCTGCTAGAACGCCAAATGGCTCATATCTGACACCTTTTTATTTTTTGGACTTACGGTTACCGAGATAGCGATTAAAAATATTATTAAGAGGTCTTGTGTAACTTTGGCACCCATTAAGATAGAAATTTCTAATATGTTTCAAAATGCTGCTAGAACGCCAAATCGCTCATATCTGACACCTTTTTATTTTTTGGACTTACGGTTACCGAGATGGCGATTAAAAATATTATTAAGAGGTCTTGTGTAACTTTGGCACCCATTAAGATAGAAATTTCTAATATGTTTCAAAATGCTGCTAGAACGCCAAATCGCTCATATCTGACACCTTTTTATTTTTTGGACTTACCGTTACGGAGATAGCGATTAAAAATATTATTAAGAGGTCTTGTGTAACTTTGGCACCCATTAAGATAGAAATTTCTAATATGTTTCAAATGCTGCTAGAACGCCAAATCGCTCATATCTGACACCTTTTTATTTTTTGGACTTACGGTTACCGAGATAGCGATTAAAAATATTATTAAGAGGTCTTGTGTAACTTTGGCACCCATTAAGATAGAAATTTCTAATATGTTTCAAAATGCTGCTAGAACGCCAAATCGCTCATATCTGACACCTTTTTATTTTTTGGACTTACGGTTACCGAGATAGCGATTAAAAATATTATTAAGAGGTCTTGTGTAACTTTGGCACCCATTAAGATAGAAATTTCTAATATGTTTCAAAATGCTGCTAGAACGCCAAATCGCTCATATCTGACACCTTTTTATTTTTTGGACTTACGGTTACCGAGATAGCGATTAAAAATATTATTAAGAGGTCTTGTGTAACTTTGGCACCCATTAAGATAGAAATTTCTAATATGTTTCAAAATGCTGCTAGAACGCCAAATCGCTCATATCTGACACCTTTTTATTTTTTGGACTTACGGTTACCGAGATAGCGATTAAAAATATTATTAAGAGGTCTTGTGTAACTTTGGCACCCATTAAGATAGAAATTTCTAATATGTTTCAAAATGCTGCTAGAACGCCAAATCGCTCATATCTGACACCTTTTTATTTTTTGGACTTACGGTTACCGAGATAGCGATTAAAAATATTATTAAGAGGTCTTGTGTAACTTTGGCACCCATTAAGATAGAAATTTCTAATATGTTTCAAAATGCTGCTAGAACGCCAAATCGCTCATATCTGACACCTTTTTATTTTTTGGACTTACGGTTACCGAGATAGCGATTAAAAATATTATTAAGAGGTCTTGTGTAACTTTGGCACCCATTAAGATAGAAATTTCTAATATGTTTCAAAATGCTGCTAGAACGCCAAATCGCTCATATCTGACACCTTTTTATTTTTTGGACTTACGGTTACGAGATAGCGATTAAAAATATTATTAAGAGGTCTTGTGTAACTTTGGCACCCATTAAGATAGAAATTTCTAATATGTTTCAAAATGCTGCTAGAACGCCAAATCGCTCATATCTGACACCGTTTTATTTTTTGGACTTACGGTTACCGAGATAGCGATTAAAAATATTATTAAGAGGTCTTGTGTAACTTTGGCACCCATTAAGATAGAAATTTCTAATATGTTTCAAAATGCTGCTAGAACGCCAAATCGCTCATATCTGACACCGTTTTATTTTTTGGACTTACGGTTACCGAGATAGCGATTAAAAATATTATTAAGAGGTCTTGTGTAACTTTGGCACCCATTAAGATAGAAATTTCTAATATGTTTCAAAATGCTGCTAGAACGCCAAATCGCTCATATCACACCGTTTTATTTTTTGGACTTACTGTTACCGAGATAGCGATTAAAAATATTATTAAGAGGTCTTGTGTAACTTTGGCACCCATTAAGATAGAAATTTCTAATGTGTTTCAAAATGCTGCTAGAACGCCAAATCGCTCATATCTGACACCTTTTTATTTTTTGGACTTACGGTTACCGAGATAGCGATTAAAAATATTATTAAGAGG